>LOEQ01005996.1:0-32558 GCA_001685075.1 Bramus lutescens | reverse complement strand
TCCTTCCTTCCTTCCTTCCTTCCTTCCTTCCTTCCTTCCTTTCTTCTTTCTTTTGCTCAGATTTATTGTCTCCCCCTTTATCTAATACTAATCTATGTTTGATTGTTCACACAGTGTCTTGTCTCTTTGTTTTCAAAATCTTTTTGTTTGAACCCCAAATCACTAATTCATATTTTACCACATTTAGTATAAAGGCTTTTAGCATCTTTGATTCCTTGTGATCTAGACAAACTTACCTTGTAATATGTCTGGGATTTGTGTCCAAATTCCTTGGTATGTGAAGGAAGAATAAAGTTAGTAATGATCATTAAAACAACATAAGCTATGAACATAAAATTTCAATAATGGGTACATGGGAGTCCAGAACATCATTGTCTCTGAACTGGTACATTTGGGTTTGAATCTGGTTTTCAGTCTCATGGAATTTAAAGTTTTCTCTGATTTTAAATCTATCTAAAAGTATGAGTGGCTCTTGATGTCCCAGTCACCCCTGCTCCTGGGGACCTTCTTCCCTATTGTTGCTGTCTGTCCTGTATTTTGACATGTGACTTACAGTCTTCTAACAAATTGCATACCCATGGAAACATGAAGGTATTGAATAACCTGACATGCACAGCATTCTCCTCTCATATTTCATATAACTATCACTAATTCCATTTCTTATATCTGTTCATGCCTTTTTGACTCAGTTTTCTTATGATACACCAACAGAAGGGGTTTACACTCTTTACCCAACAACACATCTTTTTCCTTGTTCCTAATTAGAGCACAGGCCTGGATTTCAGAGCATGCTTGGCTATCACGAGACCATGTGGAATAACAAGACAGAAGTAGCCTCCAACACTAGACTTTCTTTATTCTGTTATGAACACAAGAAAAATAACATTTAATTCATTTAAGAGACTCTTATTATGCTCTACATGTTACCCACCATATCTGGCTAACATTAATCTGTTATGATCAAATAACTGAACAATTTTCTTTTCCCTAGGCAAATGTAATTCTGAGAGATTTCAAGGAACTATTTTTTCATTCACCTTATCATTTACATTCTTATATTCATCCCCAGGTCCAGACATATATTTCTATTCTCAGCCAGACTTGTTATTAAAAAAATTCACAAAATCCTATATAGAGGCCCAAATTTCAGTGGCACATGACTACATTAAGATAATTTGTTGGTAGTTTGTTTCTGTCATGAATTTTTGCTAACAAATTATTTTCCATACACATTGAAAATGGCAATAATTTGTTGCTTTCACATTCTGTGTGCTTGCTAGGGTAATCTAGGTTGCTCTTTCCACTCAGTATTCCTATGTAACTGCAAGATGTGGCAATGCCCATTGCCAAGGTGTGCTGGAATGTCCAAGATGTCCTCTCGCTGTCCGCAGCCTCCTCTCTAGCCTTTCATTATTCTCTTGTCTAACCCAAGCTTCTTTATAGCATGCTGCTTAGCTTCCATAAGAAGGTGTTTAAAAAAAATAAGTCCACATTTGCAAGCACCCATTCAGCCTTTCATCGAATTATCTTTGATGCTTTTTAATTGATCACTAACTTAGCCAGTGATAGTCACGTGGAAATGTTAGCGTTGTACAAATGAAACACAACAAGTTATATGATAAAATTAAAGAGACTGGGTAATAGATATGTAGGGATTTGTATTTCTTTGTTTCTGACCTGGTGATTGTAGAAAGGAAATACATGAGGGCTAGGTTATCTAGAAGTTCTGTTCATATGCCCTTTCTCAGCTGTGAGTCCTTAGCTTTGTCTTTTAGATTTGTGTGTATCGTTTGAAGTATCTCTAGAAGTCAAGGAACTAGAAAGGCCTATAATACAGGGTGAAGGAAGAGGCCTTGGGATGGGGAGAAGATAGTAGAACCTGTGTGATACTAAAGTTGGGGGGAATACACTGTATGAAGGTTTAAGCAAGGACAGGGACAGGAGAATGAGGGAGAGAAGAGGCTAAATTATGAGGTTAACCCAAACTAAGGATGTAGGAAATTGCCTTATGGGAACCACCACATTGTAGGCTAATTAAAACATGTAATTTAAGGGGTTTGAATTGAGGTATTATGCATAGATGGACAATGATTCTCATGGAAGACATGAGCTGCTAAATGAAACTCTTATTACCAGTCGTGGGATATTTTGCTATGAGTTATCAATTAGAAAATCCTTAGAGACCATTGATAGAGTAAAAGATACTGCCATTACTTGTGGCTGCCAGTTGTAACTAGATGGTGAGACCTTACTGCTGATGATGCCACACACTTTGGTTGCAGAACACTAAAATCAAGTTGAAACTGATCTGAGAGCTTTCCCCATTGTGTGTAGCTTTCATGGTACCCTAAGGTACTCTTCAGGACACCCAAAGGAGAAAAGTCACCAATGGTATTATGTCCACTTATAAGTGAGTATATTCCTCTTTTTATTTCATCTTAAGTTTTGCTTTGTTGAAAGCTGGTACATGTCCATAGTTGGGTTAGGTGAGACTATTACTCTGAAGAGGAAAAAAAATGTATCAGATTTACTGTCACTAGAACAAGTAAAATTCATGCAAGCTGAATCAACTCACTTCCTCCCAGAGAGAGGAGCTAGGAATGAATAGTTAATCTATAGTATTAATATTAGTTGTTACATTTAGCGTCCTAGACATCATGGTATAACAATTATGTCATTCATCTCATTTATTTTCTATATCAAGTAAAGTTATAAAAGGTATATAATTTTTTTATCCAAATGGGTTGATGTCTAAATCATGGCACAAAACATCTCAGTAATTTAAGTCATAGATTTGCTAAGTAATAGAGACAGGAATTAAAACTAGGCTAACACTACACTGTGGGATGGTATCAAGAATGAAACTGCCAATTATGGAACCTGGTTGTTCGCACTTTACAAATTTTAGCTTTGTCTCCACAACTAGAAAGGAATTTTAAGGCTACATTTTGTGCAGAGCTGCTGGATTAAACCGTATATTTGTTTTAAAATGTGTAATTACAATTCAATTGTACCAATCCTAAATGTGAAAACTATCTCATCTTTGTGTATCGGCCACAGTTCTAGACACAGGGTCCTTCTGCTCTAGAATTCACACGCTCCGAGTAAATGCTGTGTCTGCTGGAGCTGGCCTGGAGAGTGATGGGGCAGGTGGCGGCGTCGTTCTCCTGTCAGGCAGAGCTGTAACTGAGAGCTGAGCACCGCTCTCCCTGTGATGAACTAAAACACTTGGGTTGCTAGCTAAGTCTTCACAAACTCACCCCCTTAGAGCAGCACTGCTTGGCATCTAAATAGCATCCATTGCAGTGCTTATCATTACTCCAAGAACGCAGTAGACTCAAACCAATTGTTGTAGGTAGTAAATGGAGCCCCACATGCTCTGTAATATAATTTATTTTGCAGAAATATCACAAACTGTTTCATGGGTGATTATGTTTGATGGAGAAAAATGCAAACTCTGAATGTGAAAATTTATTATGCGGGTTGCATTTAGAAGAGAGATGGGCAGGATTCTGGCAGTTTTCAAAGAGTCAGGAAAGAAATTTCAAAACTAAGGCCCAACTCTTTTTGAAATCGAATTTGCAAAGTTAAAGGGCTTAGAAGTGGGAGGGTTTTCTCATAGAGAATTAGATTCCTATCACCCTTTGCTCCAAAATGTACCCCAAAACATAATTAAATTAAATGATTATTTCTAGTGTCTACTCAGCTCCTTTCCTATGTATCATTTTCAGTTGTTTGTGTAAAGTGCCACACCACAAATTATCTACCCTTCCTCTCTGCTGTTCCTACTCATTACTGTGGTTCTCTCTTCTCTGTGCCAGCAACAGGGAGATTTGCTGCTCTCTAGACTGCACCACTCCCGGTTTGCCATCTTGATGTTTGAAATATCCGGAACATCTTCCCCTGGGAGCAATGCAGTGCTAACCCACTCTAATGCCTCTTTCACATCCTTAGTTAGATGTCATCTTCTCCCTAAGCCCTGTGTGAATGTTCACAGTGCCGCCATTCCCAGAATCCCAAGCTCCTTCATCTGCTCTGCTATTTTTATAGTAAACCTCACAATTCTATCTACAACACAAACTACTGTCACTTTAACGTCATGTTTGGCACCTCTAAGCAAAACTCTCACAATGACCTGAAATCCATTTTAAGAATGTTCATTCTTCCTCCATTGCCGAGCACAGGGGAGTTTCAATGGAGTGCAGTTTCTATTCTTGACTCATCATCCACAAAATCCCTGATTTTCAGTTTTTGTATAGCATGTGGGTTACAAGACAACGTAGTATCTAAGAGCGCAAATGTAAATTAAGAGAAAGAAAATGAGAGTAAGGGATGGGGGGAGGAGAACACAAAACACTATCACAAACCACAGATTAGGTTAAGTGTGCCTATCTATGATCTCTATACGGTTATACCATAAATAGATACAATTATTTTGTGAAGTGCCTGAGGAATGTTTATAAAACTAATTGAGTCCAATGTGCCAATGATGTTTATAAAATGAATTGAGTTCAATTGTGCCAATGATGCTGACTTTTTAAAACTGGACATTAGGGGACATCCTTTTCTGAAGAACAAACAAAAATAAAATTTAATTAAGATTCCATTTTAAAACAATTTAGTTAAAGAGGGAATAAGAATGCAGCCAGGTGATGGTGACATGCATCTTTAATCCCAGCACTTGGGAGGCAGAGGCAGGCGGATCTCTGTGAGTTTGAGGCCAGCTTGGTCTGCAGAGTGTGTTCCAGGACAAACTTCAAAGCTACAGAGAAACCCTGTCCTGAAAAAGAAAACAAGAATCCAATTATGTCCTTAGGACATAATTAAACCAAGAAAGCATGGATAAAGTCTTCTGGAAAATTCTGAGATACATTTCAAAGGTGCATTTGTATCTTTAGGGACTATATTCCCATGTTATTTTAGGAAATTAAAAGATGATGAATGAAGTAACATTTTATTTAAGAAGTTAGAACATTGTAAGAGGGGTAGCTCCAAGGAAGTCAGTGAGAAAAATGTTATGGGTTAGAAAAAAAGGAAAGCAAATAGATTGAAATTCAGAAAGTTTTCTAAAAATAGCTAACTCTGAAAAATATAGTTGTCTATGGGAAATATAATTATTTAAAATAACTATATAAAAAGCAAAGCATTGAAACATATACAGAAAAGATTTTTAATTTTGCATAAAAATTTCATGCATAGTTAAGTATGCATATATAGAAGAATTCTAATTTTGTGCAAGAAATTATAATCAGGGCACAAAAACCTATAATTTTGTCATGTATATAGCTCTAAAACATCTTGGTTAGGAAAGTTTTATAGGCAAGATTTTTTAAGTTCACAAAATGCTGTGGTCACCATGTTATATGAAATATTCAGGAACTAGTAAATAGCACTCTACCCATAGAGTAGAGTGCCTGTCTCAGGCAGGTAAGATGCCAAGATGTTTGCTGCTGAAGCTCAGGACCTGGAGTCTACTCCTAGGACCCACATTGCTGAAGGAAAGAGCTATTTCTACAAGTTGTCCCAAACTTCTACACGAGTGCCATGGCATATGTGTGAGCACACATACACACACACACACACACACACGTAATTACTCTTCAAAAAGGACAGTCTCACTGATGAAAGAAGTACACACTAAAATAACAACACACATAAGCAACATTCAATATATTTAGTGAACTTGCCCATTCCTTGTATAGAATAATGTCCAATGAGGGAAGAACAATGTAGTATTTTAAATGTGTAAATATCAATAGCTTTTCACTAGAATATATTAAAAGATTAAGTGGCTACAAGATCTGTAAACATGTTTCAAGCCATTACAAAGTATGTAAATCTTAAAGGAATTCACAGGTAGATTACCTTTGACAACAGGAAATAATGATTCTACAGGTTTCTGACAAAAATAAGAAAACATCATCAAAGACTTTTCTGATTTTTTATAATATATTTTAGAAAGAAATAAGTATAAGGTTCTTTTCAATATCATGGTGATCTTATAAATGATGCTGAATTCTATTTATCTAAATGAAATAGAACAGACAACAACGAAACAGATGCTGATGTAGTAAAATCATCGCACATGCCAGGGAGTTCTCCCAGAGCATGTAAAGTAGGCTCTGGAAATTTCAAGTGCTGACTTGTATTACAAATGAGAAGAAAGTGAATATCAACAGCAGGCTGTGTGTGCTGGGTCTACCCATGTTAGAAGTGATTGGTAGTGCATGGCAGAAGAACTTTCTCAATTCCCCAGTTATTTTAAAACATCGGTATAGAAAATGACTAAACGTCTTAAAGGGCCACATGGGAGAATGACTTGTACCTGATTTGACAAAGTTCAATACTCTTAATTTGCAGGTAAATGTTATCAATCATTAAGAACGGCAGTAACGGTTCTTTGAAAAATCCCAAAGATATTTGAAAATACGTAATTAGAAATGTGGAATGAAAATTTAGGTAACAAAGCCATGAGACACTATGATAGCTATTCAACCTTGTCAGGGGACACACTCAGGAAAAGGAACCTTGGCTGAGGAATTGCCCCCACCAAATTGGCCTGTAGGCAAGGCTGTGGGGCATTTTCTGAATTGCTGATTGATGGAGGTTGGCCCAGCTCATTGAAGGAAAGTGACATTCCCAGTTGGGTGGCCTTGGGCTCTGTAAGACAGGTGCCTGATCAAACCATGGGGAGCAAGCTAGTAAGAAGCAGGTATTCCTTCATGCTTTCTGCTTCAGTTCCTGCCTGAGCTTTTGCCCTGATTTCCCTAAATTATGGATGAGAGTCTTGAGTTGCAAGATATAAATTGCTCTTGCTCGTGGTGTTTCTCATGATAAGAAAAACCAATTAGAGTAATCACTATGCAAATTCATAGAGCCTTTAAAAGTTAGTGTCCGGAGTAATGAAGACACATAAGGAGATACCTACTTTACATTGTACACAAGATCAAGCAGGTCATGAAAATAAGATAGGCCGGGTTACACAATTTTCTGTAAGCATTGAACACATATGAAAGCACAGAACAGTATTAGATAGCACGTTATTAGTGGTACATGTCTATAATACATGGGAGGATGAGAATCAGGAGTCAGATTTCAGACTGGGCTACACAGAGTGGCCCAGTCTAAAGTTAAAAGAATGAAAGTCAATTATATAATTTGTAAAATAAAATTCCTCTTTTGGGTATGAGACTGTACAACTTTTTAAATCATTTTATAGTTAAACAAAATTAATTTTATAAATACATAATTATGAGTTCATATTAAAAAGAAGCATAAGGCAACGTATCATGATTTTGGATGTGTTAATATGGTAGAGAATTTCTTGCCCAGCTAACAAGATACACCTGAAAGAAAGGAAGTCTTGTCTGGCCTCATGCTCGCAGAGGTTGCATGAACATGCCGACTCCCCTCTATTGCTTCTGGACTGGAAGTGAGTCAACAGGGCCTGGTAGAGGGAAACTTCTTAGCTCATTACAGCCATGAAACAAAGGGGTACAGGAAGGCCCAAGGTATGATGCTGTCCTCAACTCCTGCCTCCTGTTACCTGTTTGGTTCAGCTATGTGAAGCCTCTCAAACTTCCTGGCACTTCCACCAGCTGAGGGCCTAGGCACCACCACAAGAGCTGGAGGGGACATTTCATATTCAAACTACAGCAATACACAATGTTACCTTAAAATGCCAGAATGTGCCATTGGTAATATTTTTTAATTCTTTTAACTTTTATTGATTCTTTGTGGATTGCACATGTTTTCTGATCCCATCTATCTCCCCATGCCCTTACATTCACCCTCTGCCCTTACAGCCTCACCCCTCAAAAAAGGAACAAAAATTTAAATGAAAAACCGAAAACCAAACCAGAAAAGAAAAAGAAAGAAAAGAGAGGAGAGGAGAGGAGAGGAGAGGAGAGGAGAGGAGAAGAATCTCATCATGGAATCCACACTGTGTCCTGTTGAGTCACACAGCTTACCCTTTAGTCCATTCATCTTTACTTGCAGTGTTCATTGCCATGAGTCATTGCTCTGGCTTGAGGCCTCTGGCTTCTGCTACACCACTAATAACGGGCTCTCACTGGGGCTCCTCTTGGATATCTTGTCTTGTGTCATGGAGATCCTGCCATTTTGGATCTGTAGGTTCGTCCCTTTCACATGCTCCAACAGTTCATAGATTCAGTGCATGTTGGAGTGGGATAATGCATAGCCCTGGTTCTGGGCCAGGTGACAGCTGGGTTGGTCAGCTCTTCAGCTTTCCTCCGTCATTACGACCCAGGACATCACTACCCATTGTCACTCAGCAGCACCGCCTCAGCCAGCTCACCCAAGGCTGGCAAGGAGCAAGGACAGCTCTCATGTCCTCACATCTAGTTCATCCACACTCACACCAACAGGGTCGGCTCCAGTGTGCTGCCCAGGTAAGCACATGCCTGCTTCTGCTACCAGTGTCCTGCAGCAGCCTGCCATCTGGGGTAGGCTGGCTATCCAAGAAGGGCAGGGCTTGCTCACCGCAGCATGGTTCTAGTGACCCCTCCTGTGCTAACAAGGGGCGTGGACAACATCACAGACCCCAGCTGTATTAGGACCATGGACCTAGACATGGCCCTCGACAGCAACTCAGGCTTGGATGTCACCATGGCCTTGGTGGCAGCACAGTCCACCCAGACCAGTGACATTGGGAATTTTAATAATGGTTTCTTCTTGGACTTTTGATATTAGTGAAACTTTTTATTCTCTTTCCTGACTTTGTGTCCTGGACTTTTTGTGAACATAGGTTACTTTCATAGAAAAAGAAAATTCAAACTTTAAATATCAATATGAATTGTTGTCTAAATTGTAATACCATAGTTTATAAATTTGGGGTTGGCATATTGCATTGTTTGAAATATTTCTATTTCCATTATTTTTGTTCTTGTTGAGTGAATGAAAAAAAGAAAGCACTAACAAGAACAGTTCTTTTCTTTTGTTTTTACTATTTTACTTTATATGTGTTTGCCTGAATGCAAATCTAAGTGGTGTATGCATGTAGTGCCTAATGAGGCCATAAGAGGGCATAAGATCTCCTGAAACTGGAGTTAGAGGCAGTTGTGAGCCACCATATGGATGCTGGGAACCCAAACACTCTTCAAGAGCAGTCCATGCTCTTAACTGCTAAGTCATCTCTCCAGCCCAGGTTCTCCATTTTTAGAATTATGCAGGCATGGATGGCATTTAAGAGGCATGATTTAATAGATACCACTTACCTGTATAATCAAACAGCAATTAAATGATTATGTCCTGATTAAATTTAATGTTCAAATAAAATAAAACAATCTATTTATGCATGCATTTTTTATTTCCTAATCTAATAAGGTAATTGGATCCTGACAGTCCTCTCAGTTAGGTAAACGTGAAATTGCCATCCTAGTTGCTGGATTTGATGTGAGGTCTCCTCTCTCACTGGAACTCTGGGTGGATTCCAGGGAAGGCAGGGAGAGGAGGAACTCTGTAGTCAGCATTTATATGAAGGCATACTATGCTGTAAAGATAATAAGAGCTGTAATGGAATGTGCATGTCAGGAGAAAGAATCATTAAGATATTAATTACCTTTATTTGCAGGTTTTGTGTCTCCACTGTAGTGGATTCTAATGCCAGTTTATATGAAACGCTGTGGCTCTGATCATGGTGAAAGCAGTTAAAAGGAATGGTGTTAGGAATATATTATTTTTCTTGTGCCCAATGAGGGACCTGGCCCCACAACGGCTTCAGGTGTTTCTAATCTCCTTCAGTAGGGTTATTTGTCTTAAGCACAGTGATCTTAAACGTGTTTTGTTTATTTTTCCTAAATGTTGAATCTTTTTGTATGAACATAAATCACTTTCCTTTGATTTCATTTTCTAATTGCTTGTTGCAAATGCTTAGAAATGTAAAAGTGTGTTTTATTTGAAACTGTTCACTTCTTGTCCTGCACACTTGCAGAATTCATTTTTCTTTTTTCATTTTCTTTTCGACTTATTGAAAATACGTTTTTCTGTACAATATATTCTGATTACGGTTTCCCCTCCTCCCAACACTCCCTGCCCCTCCCCTTTTCCCCTCCCATCCAGATCTACATCTTTTCTGTCTCTCCTTAGGAAACAAATAGGCATCTAAGGAATAATTATAATAAAATAACATAAGGTAAAACAAAACCAAACAAGTTGGAATAGGACCAAACAAACAAACAGAAGGAAAATGAGCTGAAGAAAAACCACAAGAAACATACATGGACCCAGAGACACAGATGTTTCCACACACAGGAATCCCATAAAAACACAGACCCTGACTCTCAAGGTATACACAAAGGACCTATGAGGTTAAAAAACATTCTCTGACATATTATGAGACAAAGAACTTTCTCCAAGGGAGTTTCAATAGAGACAAAACCACTCTAAAGGGGATCACATCTACAGCAGTCGATGGCAGACACAAAACCAACAGGACCTTTGCAGGATCTTTGTTCATTTATTTTTCTAACAAGTATTTCAATTGTTATAGTAGATGCTCTTTATTATTTACCATGCAGATGACCACCATTTATTGATAAAACAATTTGCATTTACAGTGTAATTTTTCTTTTATTTATATTGTTTTAGCGATGTAGTCTGATATAAGTTTGATTAGAATTTTGGAGAGTAGATATGCTTGTCCTTCTTCCCCCAGGCTTAAGGGAGAAATATCTATTGTTTGTACTTAAAATTTATGTTTTCAATAGTGAACATATAAGTTGTATTTTATGGGAAAATATGGATAGTTGATAAAGAGAAGTTATGATTTTTCTTTTTTTAATTTAAAACATTTATTTATTTTACATCCTAACTGCAGTTGCAATTTTCCCTCCCTCCTCTCCTCCTATTCCTTACCCCCACTTCCCACACCCCCCACCTTAATCCACTCCTCTTCTGGTTCTGTTCAGAAAGGGGCAGGCCTCATACGGCATCAACAAAGCATGACATCATCAAGTTGCAGTAAGACTAAGCACCTCCCCTTATATTTAGACTGGGCAAGGCAATCCAGTATGGGGAATTGGTTCCCAAAATCCAGTCAAAGCATTAGGGACAGCTCCTGCTCCCATTGTTAGGACTTCCACAAACAGACCAAGGTACACAACTGCCACATGTATGTAAAGGGCATAGTTCAGTCCCATGCAGCTGGTTCCATCTCTGTGAGTTCATATGAGTCAGGTTAGTTGTTTCTGTGAGCTTTCTTGTGATGTCCTTGATCCCTTTGGCTCCAATGATTCTTCCTCCCTCTCTTCAGCATTTTTGAAGACTTAAGAATAGATTAAGATTTCTTTGAAAATATTACCGGTTATTGGCTGAAATATTAAGCTTCAAGTCTGTGACAATTGAAGTATAAACAATACTTTATAGTATCATAGAAAAGTATGATAGTAGGGGTCCCCAGAGAAGGTGAACTTCTTGGGTGTGCTATTTTAGAAGAAAGAATAAGAGGAGCCAGATAAAGGGAAAGAGAGAGAAGGAGGAAGCAGGAGGTGGGGGAGGAATCAAGCAAACACCAGTCACTAAAAACTCAATGGTACAAAGATAGCTGATGAAATCAGTTTTCCAGTTCAATAATCCCAGGAAATATTTCTTTATTAAGGCTCTTGGTATCTTACAAAATACCAGTACCACTTGTGGTATAGTATGACACCACACGCTCTTATGAGAGGAGACAGAAACCTTATCACTATTCCTGTGTTGCTGTTACCTTAAGCTTTGTTCCTCAGCAGGCTTCTTTGGTATCACTAGATACTATGGATGCCGGTTAATGTTCCTAGCATAGTCAGAGGACTACATCTCCTCCATGTGTTTCATTTATTTCTTTTTCTCCAGTTGCAGCTTCGGCTTCTCCTGATGTGAACCTCCTTTCTGTTTGGTAAAAGACAGGAGTAGATACTAGGTGAAAACTAAACTTGGCCTGCTTATGAAAACACAAATTCATGTTTTACAGACACTTGTATGTTCTCTCTGTATAGAACTTTAGCTTAAACAAGAAAAAGTTAAATCTGTTGAGTTAGAAGCATGCACGGATAGCTCATTATGCATCCATGGTGCCCCTCAGGCATTGCAAGCTCAGGTACTAGTTTTGTATTTTGTAAGAAAGAATGTAAGAATCCTTATGCACACAATTATCACAGTATACGTTAGTTCGTATTTTATATTCTGGAACTAGTTAGAGCCAAACATACCTGTGCTTCAGCACATAGCTTTTTCCCACAATGCCTCAAAATCTGCTATTTGACATGATCAAAATATGGACAACATGCCAACATATCCAGTGTTTGTAAGATTATTAATGTGGTTTGGGAAGACATGCAGGTTTCCAGGCTCATGCCCATGCAGCCTCTCTCCAAACACCTCAGTTTGCCCTATGCTTGAAATGGGCTTTAGATGCCACAATTTTCCCACCACTCTTTCGGCTACCTCTCTCTTACTTGTGCTGAGTCACAGTAGCTGTTTCTGCCACCCGGAAGGTATGCTCTGTCTTTTTCAACACCATCCATTGTGCCATACCTAGTTAGGATTTTATTTTGTAAGGATTCCATGCATTCATATGTGTTTTGTTTGAATCTACCCTGTTCCTCCCCTTCAACTACTTTCCTGTTCCTTTATCGCTTTCTCCTCTTCTCTCAACTGCGTGTGCTCTTTGTTGTTGTGTTTAATCTAGTGAGTTGTTTAGGGCTGGCTATATGAGCATCGGTGTGGGGCCATCTCCTGGAGCATGGAGAGCTCTCAGGGCCCACATTTCTGAAGAACATTTAGCTTCCCTTATCCAGCAGCTATTAATTACCAGTCATTCTTTAGAAAAGGTCAGGCTTCTTGAGCCCCTCCCTGACCCATGTTGGTACTTTGGCTGGCTCGACCTTGTGCAGGTCTTGCACAGGCAGTCCTCGCTGCTGAGTGTGTTGTGAGTCCATGTGTGCACTGTACTGTCATGTCCACCAAATGCTAATTTGTTCTAGGCTTATACTCCCCCTAGAATAAGCCTATGACTTAGGAATGTAGTGTGATACAGATGTCTCATTTAGAGCTGAGCACTCAACAGAGCTTTATTCTCTGAACATTGACCAGGTGTTGGGGATGAGCTCTGTATTGACTGACATGTATTATAAAAGGAAGTTCTCTAATGAGGGTTGAGATGCATTAATCCATGGGTATAATCAGGGTTCAGCTTATTACTCTATCAATTTGTTAGAATAACAGCACTAGTTTCTCCCTGTCTTCTAGTCAGACTGACCAAGTTCACAGTACCAGATTCATGAATGCCCTCTTGTGGAGGGGGATTTAAATTCCATCAGAAGGTAGTTGGTTATTTCTATAACATTCATGCCTCTATGCAAAACTGGCACATCTTGTCTTTCCAGGCATCATTGTACTTCACAGGGTGCGTAGCCGGTTAAGACTGTTGAGGACTTTTGTTCTTTGGTAGCATGAATAGAACCTTCCAGCACCATGTAAACTCTCAAGTAGTATGCCCAGTTCTTAAGAGTTAATATCAATGCCTTCTCTTCTCTATGAAGACTTTCCTAAGCCATCATTGAAAGTACCCATTTCTTTCTATACCTTCATGATTAGCACATTCACAAAAGGAGAGCTTGCCTACTGCTTTATTCATGTGTATTATCTGAACTAAGCAAGCCATCTATAATTTGCCTTTATATTCCAAGTGCTAACAATGTACACGTTAAGAACTGCTGATTGAGTATTTCAATATATAATTCTATTTTTAAATTTTGCTCTTTAAAATCTCTCCTTGCTTTAAACACTGTTTTAAAAATATTTAGCACTTCAAACTTATTACTAATTGTTCTTATTCATTGTATTTATTGCCCATGTTTTCCAATGAAGGTACTACCCATCTTTAATACACATTGAGATTTATTTAAGTGATGGATAAAATAAGCTCTGCTACACATTTTTTCATCTTTTCATGTGCTTTATTTTTGATCTTTAGAACAGTGGGCTGAATTTATATGCTATTTTCATTTCTAGTTTCTCAGTAAATATTACACTTTTATCTGAAAATTTTTCTTACTCAAATTGGATTCTTTGTGATAAGGATCTAAAGTCTGTTAAATATTTTAGTACTAATTAAATGTTATCAATACTTATCAGCCTTAACAAGCTAGTGCAAATAGGTTTATCAGATGGTCCTTGTTACACACACACACACACACACACACACTCACACACACACACAATGAGAGACCAGTACACTTTCCCTCACTCAGCACACACCTGTCTATCACTACACACTGCCAGTTGTTTGTTATAAATTTGGCATGGTCACCACACAAACAGAACTTCCAGCTGCACCTGACATCTTCAAGCATCTGGAATTTACAACATACTTAGAAAGCTATGATTTTTGTTGGACTGAAAAACTTTCCACTGATTATCCTACATCCATTATGCTAGCATGCGCCATTGATTATGGTTATATCAGAATTCATCACAACGAGCTTTTCTTTTTTGTAAACGTTTATTGTATGGCCTGAGCTTGGTTGTGCCATCAAGAGTCTAAGTTTCCGAGTGACCCAGGCACTGTTGTCTTTTCCCCTGATCTCCATTTTAACTTCAGGTTTCGATGCTCTGTTCTTGTTCTGTTCTTCTCTATAACTCCCACAGACTATTCAGCAAGGTGTTCCACCTTTTATGAGTCAGTGGGAGAGAACTCTAGTGACAAGTATGAACTCTACATTTCAGTAAATTTTGGGTACACAGAGTGAGATTTCATAGGCCGAGCGGTATGCAAGTGTTGTAGGATGCTGTCCTTTGGGCACACCAGCCGTTGTCATCATCAGAACAGCTGTGACTACTCACTAGAGACACCCAAGGTCCAGCCTGTTGACATTTCCTCACAGAAGAAAGAAGTGTGGAGGGTTTCCGGGCCCTTGCCTGACATTTTAGCCACCCCTTTAATGTACCTGCCTGTCAGCTGTACGTAACTCTGCTCTAATTGCATATGACCTCATGGTCTCAGGAGATGCCAGAGTTTATGCAGGGGGGAAGGGAGGTTCCATCTTGCAGCTGCAAAGACATCATTACCCATATTTCAGCTGTTCTGGGGTCATCCTTACCTAGTCTCTGTAAAGAAGTCCCAAAGCTCTTTGGTTTGCTAAGTTTGACTTTATACTATGATCTATTGGTGGAAGCAGGCATTTGTTCCTGTCTCCTCATGGAAAGTTTATACAGCATCCCATTAACCAAGGGAATGTGTAACTAAAATTACAGAAGGACGAATGGCAGGATGGCAGGGATGTAAGGGTTTTCCAGTCAGAGGCACCATGAAGGCCAGAGAATGGGCAGTCTCCACATGAGGTTTTCCAGCCAGAGGTACCATGAAGGCCAGAGAATGGCAGTCTCCACAGGAGGAAGGGAGATGGTATTGTCAAAGAGACATTCATTTCTGTTTCAAAAATTAATGTAGGCCAGCAAAAGTCCATGGCCTTAGGAAGAGTGTAATGATAATTCTCACTCAAGCCTTACAGTCTTAGCCTGGTGTGCACTCGAGTATCCACTGACACATCCTATCCCCCTAGGTGCGAACATTCCAAGATAGCAATCCAGAATGAAGTAGTCTTCATCAACCATTCTCATAACCAGCTGCTGCACTCAAGAGAAAGGGTGTGCACCCTGCCTGGGGAGCATAGTAGAGCTGACCAGGTAGATAGAGGCACGAGGGAGCCAGCCCTGATGATGTAAGAGCGGAATAGCTGCCCATGCCCCCCTCATCTACCATGTGGTGGTGAAGGCAAGGGAAAGATGCCCTCCCCCTCTCACCCCTGCCACCTGTGGCAGGCAAGGGAGCTGACCCCTCCCCCTTACCAGCTGCAGAGCTCAGGAAAGCAGAGCCCTGCACCTCACCTGGGCTGCACAGCAGCTCTGACCCTGTTGAATGGGATGCAAGTAAACCAGCTCCAAAAAAAACGTGAACTTGGGTGATCTGGCCCCGACCCTTCTCTGCCACATGGTGACATGGCTAAGTGAGAGAAATGACCCCCACCACTCCCACTGTGGCTGTTGGGACAGCTGGCCTTGAGGTCATAGAGGGGGAGAACGCTCACTGCCCCTCACTAGCTGTAACACTCAGGAGAGTGGCCTCTGTACCTTGTCTGGGCAGAGCAGTAGAGCTGGCCCAGGGTTACAGGGTGGCCCACCCCAACATCAACCCCATCTATGATGTGCTGGAGCATGTGAAGGGGTACATCCTGAAGATCCAAAACTGCAGGGTCTGCATGACACAGGGAAACAACAGGATATCCAAGAGGAGCCTCAGCGAGGGCCTAGTGTCAATAGTGTAGCAGAAAGTAGAGGCCTCGAACCAGACAAATGACTCTGCAATGAACACTTCCAAGTAAAGAGATATGGACAAAAGGGTTTACTGTGTGACTCACTAAAGCTTCCATGATGAGATTCTTCTTTCTTCTTCTTTTTTTAAATTCTCTTTTTATATTGTTTCTTAAATTTTATTTTATTTTGGAGGAGAGGTTACAAGGGCAGAGGGCAGATACAAAGGGATGGGGAGATGAACGGGATCGAGATGTATGATATAAATTCCACAAAGAATAAATAAAAAGAAAGTTTAAAAACATCCAAATACAAATATAAAACATCCAAAAAAAAAAAGGAAAAAGATACCTAGCAGAACTAAGTACTAGTTTAGGTATTTCACAGACTGTGCAACCCTAGTTTCTGTAAGTAAACTCTGTGACATTCATGTGATGAAGCGGACATGAAATGCATTCCTGGAAACATGTAACATCGTAAGTGAGATGGGATGATATGGCTAGTATGATCACACTTATTAGGAGGCCATATGTGATACAGAAAGAGAAGAAAAAGCGATTACTAACTCTAAGTAATTGAATTTGTGAGTCACCCAAGAGGCAGATAGGTAGAGATCATTGAAAGGCTCAGAAAGACTTCCAGGTGTTGCCCACTATTTCTACAGACAGGATGCTGGTTTTGTGATGAATCTTAAAACGTTCAATGTATTATGAATATAATCCATGTATATTGAATAATTAATAAATTTTAAGACAGAATACTACAATAAAAAGCACCTAGAAAATATTACATTCCAGTCCTACTTAGTGTAATGGCTGTATTAAAATTTCAGATATGATCAACGGACCCTCAAGAAATTAATAGACTTTGGCAACTGGATTTTTTATAAATGTCATGTGCCTTTCTTGCTTCATTTTGCACTAAGAACACAGAACTAAAAGATCAATAAGAGATTCATAAATGTGGAAACACATTTAATGGTGCAATTTGCTTAAGAGTACTTAGGTCAGTGTATACATTCATAGGTCATGTGTGTGTGTGTGGGGGAGTATGCCTGGCTGCTTTCTCTGTTAAGATTCACTGAGACAAGAAAATCCTAGAATTCACCGAGATAGGGAAAACCAGTGGTTCCCATCTTTCTTCACTCTGTATCCTAGAGAGTCTTTGAAATTTCCCCTCCTCCACACTCTGGGAGGTTCTACCTAGGCACAGACTTCCATAGTCATGTTTTTCCTACATTAATGGCTTTATAAGAGACTGAAGCCTTGCCTCTTTCCCTGTCAAGTCAGTTTTCACAGAATTTGTAGCCATCCCATTTTCTCCATAACCCAAACTTCTGCATCAATACATCCCAATGTTACCTATCTTCCTGCAGATTTAAACCTGAACTGCTGAGAATGATAGGCATATTCTTGGAAACACCAGGTCCTGCCTATTTTTAACCATTGTTTTGCACAAGTCAGGTTTCAATAACCCTTGTTTGTCTTCTTCATTTGGTGTGCCTGTACTTTGCTTTGAGATCCTTGCATATTCTCTGTCATCTTGGCAAATAATTCACCTTTATACTCAATAAAACTTGAGCTTTTCTTATTCCTTTGATCCTCATTCCTTCTACTATTGTCCTAGTTCCTGGCACACTGAAAGAACTTAATCTTCTGTTCTTCCTTGAGTTAGGGAGCATATCTCTATAACAGAGTTTTCCACACTATAATGCTATTGTTCTGTCTTTGTGTTCAACTTCCTCTAGATTCTGTGGGTTTTGAAAGTGGATGTGTGGCTTATGTCACTTTTTGTGGGGGAGGGCTAGGGACTTCATGTGTCAAGTATATTTATTGAATAAATATGAGCAAATATGAGAACTGAGTTGATGAAACCACTGAGAAAGATAGAAATGCGTAACTGGGGCCTGAACATGGGAGAATGGAGATAGATAATGACTTTCCTACTAGGAAGTTAGCAAATGGCCACAGGACAGAAATCAAAAGGCAAGCGTTATTCACGAAATGTGGAACATTCCTCACCATATAGCACTGGCCTTAATCAAAGCACTACTTCTAAAAATCATTCTCAATGGCAGCAAATCTGGACAGTGTGTGGTTAGAACTCCAAACAAAACAGAAAAAGAAAATGAAAAAGGAGATTTCATGTCCTCAACCTGTGCCATGAGAGTGACAAGCAAATATTTTGGGAAGGAGAAAGGAGGTGCACAGAGCTACGGAGGAGCCATCATGGGCAAACACAGGCTGTGTGATGAAATGTTTGATCAAATGTTTGTTTGAAATGCTGCCTCTCTTCTCCACTGATGAAAAGCTTCTCTCTCAACATTTGCTTTTTGTCATTGTGAGAGCCAGTTCAGTGAATCCAATTAACCGAGCAGAAAAGAGGACCTGCGGCCAGCTGTACTCTCTTAAGCCTTCCCATGGGGTTGTCATTCTGTTGTTTAAATGTACTTGGCCACTGAAGCACTTATCTGAGCTTGTAGGAAGCTAACTGTACTATGTGTATTTTTGGAGAAAGTTAAAGAGGGTTGGGGAGGCAGTCCTGGTCTGTGGGAATCCGTGGAAACAGTACCGAGGCCTGAGCTGTGGCTTCTTCCTTGACAGCCACTGCAACATCATTTAATGTATGGTGCCAGGCAACATACAAGAACTTCTCATGACACACTGTCAAACTACCTGTCATGTCACCATGGCCATGTGGTGGCCATTATTTTACAGAAAATAGTCTGATCTCAATGGATAACTTGTTCATAGTCACATGGAAGTCAAACATGGATCCGGTTTCAGGGGTAGATTTCCATGAGGATGCTCAGACTTCAGGGCCGTTCATTTACATTGCCATATTATCAGGATCCCTGTCACTGGAGCCCCAATTCTTCGTCTCATTTAGCTCAGATATTTAAGAACCAGAATTCCAACAAAAACATGCACTTTCCCATGTTCTTTGTACAATCCTTATCAAAACCATGTCAAAACAAGACTTTCTGTCTAAAATGGGCTCCGTTCTTGTTTTGTAAATAATGAATGAACAAAGGAATCGAGAAAAGAAAGATCTGATAAAAATGATTAGGAACTCCGTGTTCTCAAACTCACTATTGTGTATTTGATTATCTGCCTTGTAATTCAAGTCACAAATTTCTAAATCCTTTTCACCTATGTCTGTTTGTTTGTAATATGTATGTTTTAGGTATGTATGCTCATTTGCATGTGCATGTAATTCACATGTACTATGCATATGTGTATTTACACATGCTTGCATGTGTGCGTGAGCACACGTATGTGTGCATGGGGAGGGTTGAAGTCAGTGTCAAGTGCTTTCTTCTTACATTTTATCTGTTGAGGCAGTTTCTTGCTGAACTCACAGCTCACAGGTTCCTGCTAGTGTAGCCAACCATCGTGCCCCATGGATATTCTGGGTTTGCGTCTCAAGTTCTGAGATTATAGATAGCCTGTATGCCTGTCCAGCATTCATGTGCACTACAGAGAGCTGAGCTCTAGCTCTCAGGCTTAGATCAGTGCTTTATCCACTGAACTGTCTTGCCACTTCTGAACTCTTTTCTTTTAACTGTGTGAGTGTGGTGTACGGACATATTCATGTAGCTGTGTGCCTATGCTTGTGGAGGCCAGAGGTCATCGTCGAATGTCTTCTCAAGTAGATCTCC
The DNA here is from genome assembly GCA_001685075.1 of Bramus lutescens. Lineage (NCBI taxonomy): Eukaryota > Metazoa > Chordata > Mammalia > Rodentia > Cricetidae > Bramus > Bramus lutescens. Next base: position 12,589 of record LOEQ01005996.1, on the reverse strand, counting down.
AAGTATTATCATATTTTAATATTTATTTTATAGATTGTGTCTGAGTGTTTTCGAGGCATGTGTGTATATTCCATGTGCATTCCTAAACCTCAGGAGGCCAGAAGATGGCATCAGATGCACTGCACCTGGAGTTATGAATGGCTATGAGCTCACATGAGAATGCTGAGAACCACACCCAAGTCCTCCGAAAGAGAAGCATGTGTTCTTGACTGCTGAGCCGCCTCTCTAGCCCTTCAATTATTTTTAAGATAGCTTTTCTTGCTGACACAAAGCTCACTGCTTACCATGACTGGCTGACCCACAAGTGCCGAGAATTCACCCCTCCACCCACTCCAGTTCCTTCCTGCATTGGGATTACAGCCACGCACAGCCACTCTAGACTTTTACAGTAGTACGTGGGGCCACAAGTCACATCCATTGACTCAGCCCCATGAACTTTGATTCTGATTGTGCCATAGTTTCATCTGCAGATCTAATTCTTTACTTAGCAACAGAACACTGGTTACTAGGGCAAAGGTCGAGAACAGGGCTCTTCTGCATCCTTCAGGTTCATTGGGTTTGAAGAATTTCCAGTTAGTCCTCCCAAGGTTATTATAGAAGCAGAGCATTCTGGAATGACTTTCTTATAACTTCACCTGCTTCTACTGCCTTGCAAGGAGAGTGTCCCAGCTGTTTTTTTATCTTATTAGGCTGTTCTGAGGCCCTTTCTCCTACCTGGTTTTCCATAACTAATTGAATGCTTGGGATAAAGCTTCATCTAAAATGTATTCTGGGCATATTTCTCACCCAGTTAATTACTTTCATGCTCATTAGTATAATTGTATGTTTTACCTGCCCTAGAGAAAGGATACCAGAGTCAATAGTGGGGAGACTGGAGAGATGGGAAGAAAGGCTAGGCATAGCTTGCTTGGTCTTACTGAAATCAGCACCCATGGAACCCACTGCAGGAGGGAAGCACCGTACAGAGGGCCCTGAAGCAGCTCATGATCACCTCCCATAAGGCAGACTCCCAACACTGTAATATGATTTTATGATAAAACACTCACCTGTAAGGCTACAAAAGTAGCGTTGGTCCTTAATTCAATGCCACATTTTCTCCTATGAAAAGCTGTTGTCAAAACCCTGTCATTTTACTTTTTATATTTACCTACTTTTATTTTTGTTATTAGAAGATAACTATATATCTTCCTCTTTTGGAGGAAAGAGCAAATAAAATAAAATTCAGCTTTATTCTTAGCTACTAATATGTTATGCCTGTGAATCTTTTGATATTTTCACACACACACACGACGTACACACCACATGTGCACACATGCAGGCTGTTTTCCCTAGAAAATGATTGAGAACATATAATTTACAGGGATGAGAAAAGTTGTAGGGATCCTCTGCGCAATGTCTGATAAGACCAACAAAGTATGGAGAACCTCTGCATGGAGACAGACCATAAGCCAGCTCCTTCGCAAATACTCCGTTTATTCCGGGGCTAAATTGTGACATTATTCCAATCAGATTTCTAATGCTTTGTTATCCACATGGATCTGTGGATTAAGGGTGATGTTAAGTTCCAGTTGTATGTATTTGTTTGCCCATAGCATAGTGTTCAGTATAACAGCACATTGCCCAGTCTGTAAACAACAGTTTTCCACACTACACAGTACACAGTACAACCAGAACTACATAAATGTGGTATTTACTGTTTCTTAACTAAAACCTTTATTTAGAAGCCGTTGTTAGTACACCCAAAAAACAAATGAGTGGTGAATGAATTTATAATTGCCCAAGTCCATTGCTGAAAACACACTGTGAGTGGATTCTTAACCTAGTATATACAATTTTATTTTAAAAATAAAGACCACCATTTTGTTAGAGAAACATAATTTCTTACTACATTCTAAATCTTATACTTACAAACATAGATAAATGTAGATACCCTCTCTCATCAAAGAAACTTCTCCTTACAGCAAATGGAGCCCATCACAGAAATCATACCTGGATACAGTGCAGACATCAATGGATTTGGAAGAGCCCAGCCTGAGCAGATACATTCATGTAATAGCCCCTCCACCCATGGCTCAAGAAGGTGAGACAGAAAGATTATAATAGCCGAATACTAGGAAGTCTTATGTAAAACAGACTAGAAATTGCTAAATAAACAAGACTAGAACAATAGCAATTTTAATGAACATGTTAATACAAAAGAGGAAAAGACCACAAGGTCCCTTTGTAGATGAAGAACTATAAGCAACTAATGACTGCTGGGAGGAGAGTTAGCCTCTCACAAGGATGAGCCCCTTATTGTTGTCTAATGCAGCGTGAACGGCCTTGAAACCACATACATACAAACAACAAAAAGTCAGTGTGTGTGTGTGTGTGTGTGTGTGTGTGTGTGTAACAATAATAACCAAAGAAAAAGAAGCTCTCCACTTGAGAGTGGGAGACTTTGGAGGGGTTAGAAGGAAGGTGCGGGGAGCTGGAAAGAGGGAAAGAGGAGGAACTGATATAACTCTATTTCAGCCAGAAACATAAACTATGGGTCATAATTTACAGCTTCAAAGTTAGCAATTTATTGATAAAGTCTGCGTAGCAAACTGAAGTTTCTATTTTGTCTTGAGAGCCCTTAAATTCATATAAAAATGCAAACAATTAATTTATATATATGTATATATATATATGCAGTGATGGAATACCAAAAATTACTTGTTCACATTTGATACCAGTGTGAATTACACAAAGGCACACATTTTTTTTCTTGCAAAATCAATGAAAAGTAAAGACAAGGCAATATGGTATGGCTTTCACCATTGCTCTTTTCATAAAGAGCATATGCATATTGGATGCATAGTTAGTGTTTTGTAATAGTAGTTTCAAAAACTGTTTATTCATTGCCTGAATTCATTGCCTGAATTCATTGCAAATTGACTTCATGTTTCCAAAGTCCTGCTGTAATTACTCATTCGTACCTGGAGGGAATTTTTGCTTTTTGTTTTCGTCAGTTCTTTCTAGTTTTCTAGGAAGAGAGTGAACAATCATGTTATTTGCAAAGATAGTTTTATTCTTTTATTCTTCTTTTTTTTTTTTTTACTGTTGTTGTCTAACTGGATGATCTGGGATTCCTTCTATGATAATGCCAGCAAATGTGGTGTTTTGTTGATCTCAGCAGGAAGTCTGAGTTCTCACATTTAAGAATAAGGTGAGTTGATTCTTTGACTGTGTTGTTGACTTGATTTTCATCAGTGTTCATCAAGAATATTGGATGATAAAATCCTTTTTCATTCTCATTATATTTTGGGAAGATTTGTGAAAGATTTATATTAGTTCCTTTTATATTGAAATGGATTGTTCTCTTATACAATACATCCCAACAACAGTTTCCTTTTTCTCCTCTCCAATCATCTCCTCCCCATCTTCCCCCTCCCCCAACTCACTCCTGCTTGTTATAGTTAACCACTGAAGCCATAAGCTCTTTTATTTATAAAAATAAAGATTTTCTACTAGTTATTTAACTTCCATAATCAATATTAGTCTGTCCAGATTTTCTACTTATTAATGACTCATCCTGGTGGATTGTAATTGTCTAACAATTTAGCTGTTGCTTCTAAAACACTTATCTCTTGCCATGTAAGCATTCATATAGCATCTTAAGTTCTATCCACTCGGGTGCTGGCAGTTTCAACATTTCTTCTTTTGGTTTTGTTTTTAAGTATTGTTTTTTCAGTCTAGCTAAGTCAGGTTAGGCCTTTCAAAAATCTAGCTGTCAGCTCCATTGACCCCTCCTATTGTTAATCTAGTATTTTTTATTTATTCATTTATTATTTATTTATTGTATTAGTGCCCATTATAACCTAAATTGTCTTTGAACCCACGATCCTCCTCCTTCAGCTTGATGAGTGTTGGGATGCTGGGCATGTATCACCAGTTGTGATAATCTGAATGCCATTGGCTCCTATAAACTCTTAGGATGTGGCACTCTTAGGGTGTGTGGGCCTTGTTGAAGTAAAGAAGTGTGTCACTGTGGCTCCAGACTTGGACGACTCTTTTGTTTAAACTTCACTCAGTGTTGCAGTGTGTACTTGCTATCGCCTTCTTATCAAAATGTAGTCAGCACCATGTCTGCCTACATGCTGCCATGATGGTAACGGACTGAACCTCTGAAACTGTAAGCAAATCATCCCAATTAAATGTTTTCCTTTATAAAATTCGCCAAGGCCATGGTATCTCTTCACAGCAATAGAAACCCTAACTATGATACGAGTCCTGCTCTAAGATTCTACTCTCTCTATGCAGACAGACCTACATGCTTCTTAGGGCTGATGCTTGCTGGTCAACCTTCTTAATTATCTGTTGAGTATTTTATCCCCCGTTAGCATCTCACTAATCTCTTACTTCGTAACTTTTAATATTTGGATTTACATAGCAAGATGGGTTGATATTAGAGGTATACATATTTATAATTGTTACAATCACTCAGTGAATTCGGCATTTTTTATCATTGTTTAACATTCTTCTTTGCCTACTTTTAAATTTAGTTTTAACATAAAATCTGTCTTCTATCTATGCTTGCTAACCTTCTTTTTTATTTTCCATTTGTATGTGAAATATTCTATTTTTTCAATCTAAGAATATTTTTAACTCTGAGATGAGTCCCTTATACATAGTATGTTGTTGGATCAATTTTTCAGATATATTATCTCACTATGTAACTAGTTTTCTTGCTCCATAGTCCCTAAGTTTAGAAGTGTAAAGTACCACACACAGTTATGATTTAAATTCTTAAAGAATATTTTCAGTTATTCTTTTGTTTCATTGACTAATTTAATCCCTGTGGATTCAAGGAAATATAGATAGGTGAGGAAGGGCTGCTGGAATTAATTCCTCCTTTCCCTCCTCCTTCTCTGTTTCTTTGTTTGAGATATTGGAGGATTTTCTGTAATGATTATGTCCTAGCTTGCTTTTTGTTATTGTGATATACACCAAGACCCAAGGAACTTTGTGGGAAAAAAAAAGGCTTTCCTCGGCTTACATTTCCATCATTGATGGAAACAATAACAAGAACCTAGGGCCAGGAACTGAAGCAGAAGCTGTGAGGGAATAGAGCTTACTCTCTAAGGATTGCTCAACTTGCTTTCTTATGCAATCCAGCCCCGCATGTCCAGGGCTGGCACCACCCACAGTGGACTGGGCCCTCCCACCTCAATCGCTGATCAAGAAAATGGCCTAAAGACCAATACGATGGGAGCAATTACGCACTCAGGTTCTCTCTCCAGAAATGCCTCTAGCGTGTCAAACCATATTTGAAAGACATAAGCTGCTAAAAAATTAAGTTTGATGACATATTATGTTTACATGTGTCTAGAATGTTTCTATGGAAGAAATGACATTATTTTTAATATTTGTCCCATTAATTTTCTTTAATAGTAACAGCTATTAATAGTTTTATCCTTGAAACCTCATCATCAGAATTAAATTGCAGTTGTAATGCATGGGTGTTCTCTGTGCTCTTTATACCACTGATACTTGTGTTTTGTGATTTGATGTGATGAATTATTGGACTTTTGTCTGTGCTTAATGTATCTCCACAGCAACTCCTACAATGCCTGCCACATGGTGATGAACATGTTCAGCTTTTGTCTGCCCATACACAGCTCTGCTGGGAAGCATGGTCTAGCTTGGCAGGCTTGCTTGCCTTCTTTGCTTTGAATATATCATTTTATTCTCTCTGGGCCTCCAGAATTTCCAATGAGATATCTGCTGCTGGTTGTGTTGACATATTTTTGTATGTGATATATTTATCTTTTTCTCCTCTCAGGAAGTTGCCCTTGGTTTTGAAATTTAGCAGTGCACTGTTGAATGTCTTGGTAACTGTTTTGGATTGGGTTTGATTGATGTTCTCTGCAATTCCCATTCCTGAATATTGGTATGTTAACTCAGATTGGGGAAGCTTGAGCTATTATTTTATTTTTAACAGTGTTTTTCTTGGCACATTTTTCTTTCATTTACCTCTCAATCTTCTACTATGAGAAAGATCTGACTCTCAGTGAGGCCACTCTTTTCTCACAGGATTTCCCCTTATTTTTTTTTTTACTTCCTTTTGTGTTTTTCTTTTGTTTTACAGTCAGATAAATTCAAGTGTTTTGTCTCCCTGCCACCAATTCTTCCGTGTTTGGTTGGAGCCACTGTAAGAACTACCTCTAGTATTTGTCAATTCTGCTGCCATATTCATTTCTGGACTTTCTGCTGCTTTTTATTACTTTTTATCAGATTATGTTCTTATACGTTTTATTATCACATTCAAGAAAGTCTAATCTGTATCCTTCCTTAAAATGCAAGTAGTTGAGAATCTCCCAGATGATGCTGGCATGTGTTGGCATGGTTTATTGTGAGGTGATCAACTGTGTGAGTTACTGAATCAGACTTATATAATCTTATTGCCATCCTCCTCCCCAACAATGGGGACTATCATCTCTGTACCCTGGGCAAGGTTATTTAATTGGATTCTGAAGCTCAGTTTGAGATGAGCCATCAAGAGGCCCAACTTGGACCAAACTTTCTAGCCTGCTCCTGTAGGCAATGGGATCATTTTGCCAAGGGATATACAGTTTGTTGATATCTGTAATTGTGTGCACAGCTGGCTGACTGACTGCACAGCAGAGACCTCAAGATCTTCACCTTGCTTTGAAAGTTTGCTTTCTCTTTCTTCTCCTGTCTGACTCTAGGCAATCTAGTTGAGCTCTATTCTGCATTGTTCCTGTGAGGTGATCTGAATAAGCTTCCTCAAAAGCCTTCAGCATACTTGGGTAGTTACATGCTTGCCTTTTTTTCTCTTTTGCCACTGTTGAAGTTGTGGGCTGTGGGGATCCTTTCTATGTACCACCGTGATGATGCTGAAGAGGGATGGCATGATGCGATCAAAGGGAGCATGTGAAACCTTTTGAGTAAGGTATGAATTCATTTCTGTGGCCCACACAAAGCTCTTGGGAGTGTTATCCATCTGTAGTGTTTCACTGTGGCTGACAGCTAACTGAACATTTGTAGGAGCCAGGGGAGCCTCAGTCCTAACCCCGCTACCTGGTTACATCACTCTCCTTGGCGTTTACTGGGCTCGCTGTTACCCGCACCAAGCCTCCAGAATTTGTTCTTTCACACTTCATCTTTTCTTTTATTTCTACTGGCTCCTATGTGGATTTCCAGACTGATATACTGGGGTTTGGGGTATCTGTCTGCCCCACTCTGTAATATTTAAGTCTTTATCCTATTTCCTCATAGATGGATCAAAGCATAATGATTCACTTTTCAGTTTCTTCTTTGTTTGACTTGTTATTTTGGTGGGGGTGGCCACTTCTAAGCTCTTCCCAGGTTGAAAATGGAAAGTCTCAAGATTATCTTAAAGTAATTGTTTTATCAATTGCCCTGCAGGTACAGGCGTCAGTTAATCTTATTCCCGGTTAATGGCATATTACTTTTTTCTTTCTGCTTTCAAAGATATTAAGGACATATTATGCCTCACTGAGACTGGTTCTGGGGGGAATGGTAGCTTTCTGATGATGTAATTTAATAGAGGTCTAAAGAGCAACGAAAGATAAAACCTTTCCTAGATAAAATTATTCGTATTTCTTACCTCAGTGGTCTTCATGCTGGGATGGCTTTCCCCTGGGGCTGCATTCAGACTTCCAACCAGGCACTCTGGCAGGAAAGGTTTTAAAGAAACCCGTTCCAAGGCATAGACTGCCATTTATGTAGCTACAGAGAACGGATTAGCTTGGATCTCCTGGTTTGTTCTCGGTTACTAATTTCCCTTTCATAATTGCCCCTCCTGCTTCACAAAGGAAAGCGACATATTTTACAAAAAGGGAAATCTTCAACAGTGAGGAGATGCTTGTGGGTGAGGTGCCAATCTCAGGGATAAGTGGCTGCTCAGACGATTCATTTCTCTCGTCAATCATGTGCATTCCAGCTTACTTTCCACAAAACCCAATGAAGAGCTAATCTCATAGTCGTATTATGTTCATATGCACACGTGGCTTAAAATTAGCATACAAAGTATTAGGTTTCCTCACAGCATTTTCAAGGAAAATTTGTTTGGTTACCTCGCCTCCTTCAGTTCTCATCCACCTCCTGCCCTCCTAATCATCTGTATTTACTGCTGCCTTCTGGATTTGGAAAGGCGTCTTGTTTCCTAAGCACCTTGAGATGTATCACTGGGTCATGTGAAACATGTCTGATCCTTTAACGAGAGCACTTAGAGTTATAAAATGTCCTCTCAGGACAGGCTTAACTGTACTGGGGGGTCTGGTAGGTCTTCTTTTCATTTCTTTCTAGGAATTTCCACTTTTCCTTCTTGATTTCAAGAATGCAAATCTGCAATGTTCAACTTTCAAATATCTGGGTGATTTCTAGAGTTTGCCATTAATTTCTAGCTTCATTTCACCTTGGCCTGGAAGTATCTAGGGTGTTATCTCAATTTGCTGCATCAGACAAAGTTTGCTTAGTGACCTGTGATGTCACACCGGTTTTGGAGAAGGGTCCATTTGCTACTCCGAGGAATGCTTATTACATATCTGCTGCATGGGTTATTTTGTAACTATCCATTAAATGTAGTCAGTCTTTGGTAGAATTTACTCTGATGTTTACTTGATGATGTTCAGTTTGGAAGACTAGATAGAACTGAGAGTGTGGTACTGAAGTCGCTTGCCATTATCTTGTCAGGAACTATGTACACTTTATGCCCTTTAGTGTTTGTTTTATGAAATGTAAGGCCCAAAATCTGCTGTCTAAATGCTTATACTACTTCTCCTTGATGTATTGTGCATTAGTTGGACTAGCTTTGGTTTGACGGCTGCTTTACAGATTAAGGAACAAACGTGTCTGCTTGTTGACCGCTTCTGTTCCTTGGTGAGTCGATTTTCACACAGTGATACTCAGTTTTCTTGTTGTTGTTTTTTTTTTTTTAATTTGCTAGCTGTGTTTTTTGTCAGAGAGAATAGTTGGCTCTTATCTTTAAATCGGACATTTTTTCTTTTTTTAAATAATGCACTGAAGCAGTTTACATTTAAGATCATTATTTAAAGAGACTTATTATTTCTTATGCTTTTGGTAGATGACAGTCTGTTTGCTACACTATTGCTATTTCCTTCTCTTATCTCCTGGAAGTTTGGGGAGTTTGGTCTTTTCTTGTATTGGATGTAGTCGAAGTCGATTGTCAGATTTCTTTTTTTGTTGTTGTTGTTGCCTTCATGGCATTCTTCTTCCATTTGTTCCTACGGATGAGACTTTGTCTTCTTTCTCCCTACAGGGTAGTAGTTTAAGAGTTTCTTCAATGCGGGCATGGTTGTCACAATTGCCTTAAGTTGAGTTGGTCTTGAAATGTCCTCATTTCTTCAGTTTTGAAAGACAGCTTTGCTACTGGTGTCTTGGATAGCAGTTATCTCTTTCAGGGGCTAACAATACATTATTCTCTGCTTTTCTGGCTTTTAGGGATGCAGACAAAAGCCCCAGAGCTACACTCACCTTCCTGTCTATCCGCATGAGTTATCATTTTTCCATTGCAGCTTCTTTACTCTGTATTTTTGACATCTTGATTATAGCATATGGTGGAGTCTTCTCTAGTCACACATTTGAACTACTAAATGTATCTTGTGTTAGATGTCAACTTCTTTTTTATAGGTTGGGATATTTTCCCACTATAGTTCTTTAAATAATTTGTCTATTCCATTTAATTTATTCTAATATCTTTCTTTTATCCCATTGATTCTCAGGCATAATTTCTTGAATGCATCCCAAATTTCTTGGAAGTCTAGGATGTGTTTCTTAAGTTTTTCTCTGCATATGTCTGAGTATATCACTATTTCAACGTGGCCTCCATTCCTGAAATTATTTTGTCTCAATGGTCTTGTCTTTAGTGATGCATTCTGGTGTGTTTTTTATTTAATTGATTGTTTACCTTTTATAATTTTTGATTGGGTCCTTTTCAGAATGTCCTTTTTCTTATTAAACTATCTTACACATTTTGCACTTTCTCCTCCAGTTTGCTTGCTGTTTCATTCACTTACAGACAGGTTTATCAAGGTCTTAAATTCTTTAGTTTCTACATCTCATTATACGAGTTATCTGCAATAGTTATTTGTTGTGGTCGAAAGTAGAAATCTAAACTTTTCCTTAGACAGTCCAGCTACCTCAGGAGTTTTGACCTATATTATAGAGGAATCAAAAAGCTGGGATCATCATGGTAGGTTGGGGTCATCATGGTAGGTTGAGATAATGGTAGGTTGGATCATTATGGTAGGTTGCTGTCACATATACGCTGTTATACCAAACTTTTTCATCAAGACTGCATGTTGTATGATGTTTAACTCTTTTGGCTTGGTGGGGGGGCTTAGCTTAGCTTGTTTCTTGCCAGCTTTTCTTAAATTATTGCAACTACCTTTTGACTATGGACTTTTTAATTTTCTTATTTCTGTATATTTTATTTTCCCTCTTACTCTGTGGCTAGCTGGGTGTCTGGGTATCTTGTCCCTGATGTTCTCCTCCCCTTCTTCTCTTCTTACTCCTCCTTCTCTTCCAGATTCCTCCTTCTGTTTATCCTCTCTGACTGCCAGCCCCACCTATCCTTCCTCCTGCCCTGCTATTGGCTGTTCATCTCTTTATTAGACTATCATGTGTTTTCAGCAGGCAAACAATCACAGATTCACAGAGTTAAATGCAACATCTACCAGACCACAAATAATGACACAGAGACTTACTATTAATTATGAAAGCTTGGCCATTAGCTTAGGCTTGTCCCATGAGCCCTTATAACTTAAATTAAGATGTTTTTATTAATCTACATTCCTCCACATGGCTTGGTTGCCTCTACTCTGAACTGTAGCCTGACTTCCTCAGTGTTTCCTTGGCATCTCACTGGTATAATCTGTATGCCTAGATTCCTCTTCCTTTTTCTCTTTCTCACCATGAAATTCTTTCCTATCCTTTTCTGCCTAGCTAGTGGCCATTCAATGGCTTTTTATTACACCAGTCACAGAAATACATCTTCACAGAGTGTATAAATATTACACAACACTTTGTTGTGTTGTGAACATTCATTTTGAATGGATGTCACTTCCAATTTTCATTTCCCTCTTTTCCAATCTATTTGGCTGGTTGTTTCAATTACTGTGAGTTCTCTTAGAGAAACGCCTTTAATAGTTATTGCATTTCTATATCTACTTAAGGCAATGGTACATTAATGCATCACTTATTTCTGGACAGTTCTGGTTTTGCTTAACAATAAACCTCTTTTGCCTTTCACAAGTGTTCTTGTTCCGGTTCATGAACATTGATATGGGGCAACCAGTTGAAGAAAGAGGGGTTTGTAGGCTTTTCTTTTGAAACAGTGCATCAAAATTTAAGTAGCAAAACTGGGAATGGTGTGGGAATGTAGGTATGGTAGGAATGATATATATATGTATATATATATAATGATATATATATATAAATGAAAACAGGAACTGAATTGTGAATTGGGAGAGATAGCAAGGGGATTGCTATAGATGAGAAAATGGAGAAGACAGTTTTTGTGTGAGGATGTGAGAATAGGGAAGATTCATAATGACTATTCTTGTATAATAGAGGTTAAAACACAGTAAACAATGAACATAAAATTTCAGGTAGTTATGTTAGTTACTTTTCTGTTGCCTTGATGAAACACCACAACCAAAACAACTTACAAAAGTTTATTTAGGCTTTAAGTTACAATGGACTAGAGTTATAATGGCATGCCAACAAGAGCAGGAAACTGACTGATTATATTTTCATCCACAAGCACGGTAGCAAAGAGAGAGAACGTGGAGTATGGCAAACATATCCATAAACTCTCTAAGCCCGAGTCCTTGGATGTACTTCTTCCAGCACACCTAAACCTCCTAAAGACTCTATATCCTCCCCATACATCATCACTAAACTGGGCCCCAAGTTTTCAAATATGTGAACTCATGGGAGTCATTTACCATTAAAATTATCACATTTTTCCCTGATGCCTATAAGGTTATGGCTATCTTATGATGAAAAAAATGTATTTAAGCCATCTTCATAAGTCCCCATAGTCTTAACAGTCTTAATACTGATCAAAAGTTCAAAGTCTAAAATCTCTCCTGAGATTCAGAGCTCTTTATTAGCTATGACCCCCTATAAAAATATTTTTTAAAAAATTATGCCTTCAACATGCAAGAGCACAGAATATACTTTACTGTTTTCCAAATTAGGAATGTGTGCATGGTGATTTGAGCAGAGGAAGGCAAGACAGAAACCCAGCGATACAAATATGCAAACCTGTAGGGCTGTATCTGCTATCTTGGGCTTCATTTTCAAGGGGCTTTGTCTCTGAAGTTTTGTTACTCACAACATTCAATTTTTCCCTTGTGTTCTTCCCACTCTGTGTATATAGTCTTCCTTGGACACTGTCTCATTACACTGGAATCTTCAACATCTTGGGGTCACTATTGAAACCCAGGGTTTACCTTTACAGCTTCAATGAATGGTTTCTCAGAGGTGTTTTGCAGGGACACAATTGATGTAGGAGGGTCTTCTATCTATCTGTTGCTTTCATTGGTTAATTAAT
>LOEQ01005995.1:71964-109639 GCA_001685075.1 Bramus lutescens | reverse complement strand
AGAGAGAGAGAGAGAGAGAGAGAGAATGAACCCAGGAGTTATAAAAGCACAGACAAACAGAAATAAGAAACAAGCTTTTCGAGGTGAGACCAAATATATTCTTTACAAAACTAGAAATTACTTATTGCAAGCTATTTATTTAAAATAAATATTCACAAATTTAAGAACAAAATCTCACCATAATATAATATTTCAAGGATACTTGTTTTATAGTAGGGAAAACAGGATTCAAATACTTATGTTTACTAGTTAAAATTTTTTTCTTAAGTGCAGTTTATTTAGCCTATTTGTCTCAATTTCCTACTGTATAGAATGGGAATAACAACTTCAGAGAAAGAAATATGATTATATGCTAAGTACAACTTAGTATAAAATAATAATTGTAATTTACAATATCATTATTAAATGATGTGTATAAAAAAAGAGGTGAGACCTTGTCTCAATAAATAAGATGGAGAACAATGGAAACAGTTGCTTGCTGTTGACCTCTGTCCTCCGCATATACACACCAGCATACCTGAACATTTCAGTGCACATATACAAAAGGTATGATATTGCTTGGCTTGAGAACAAAGTTTCTAATACAGTGCTTAGCGTGTATGAAGCTCTTGGCTCTATCAATAGCACTTCAAATGAATAAGTGCATATGTAAATAAAATCACAAATAATGACAAAGTAACACAAATACATAAAATATAAATTAATTACATATTTACATGCATAAAAGTAGGTGTTAAACTAAAAAAGTTTTCTAATATGTGCTGTCAACAAAACATTCAGTATAATATAAGAAAAACAAAAGGAGCATAGCTTTTAAAGGATGATTACTTACGACTTTTTGAAATAAAATCAGTGAATGAGAACAGTTCTAAAGCCACAGGCATACTCACATGAAATTCAGAAGCACAGACACATGGCAGGATGTTCAGCTCTTGGGAGTGATGGAGTCAAAGATGCACACAGGAAGTGGAGCTGATTCTGCCTTATTGCACCAAGAAGGTGCCAGATGTTTGTCCAATTGTCACCTAACTATCAAATAGGACTTTAACCCTTGGGAGGAGGAGATGATGAAATAGCCTTACGATAAAATATTCCTTCAGAGAGGAAACTGACCTCTCACTGTAAAGATGGGGGTGGGCAGCAGGAACTCAAGGACCCAGACAAAGCTTTCTGAAAAGTCACCATGCAGGCATTGGTAAACAGAAAGGGGGAGGGAAAAGGAAGGGGAGAGAAGGAGGGAGGAAGGGAGAGAGGGAGAGACAAGAGGCAAAGAAAGAAGAAAAAAGAAACAGAAAGAAAAAGAAAATAATAGCCTATGATATGCATTAACTTAAAGACAAAATTCTAAAGTGCATCAAGAAAGCTAACACCAAGGAGAACAACCAATAAAATCAATTATCTTTAGTTCTTTACAATGAATTTTATTGTAAAGAACAGTATAACAATGAGTTTCACATAAATATACTGAGGTGTTAAATATAATGTAGTAAAATGTATGAGGAAATAGTAAAGCATTAAATAAAAATAAAGAAAAATATGAATAGGTGAATAAGTTGAAAATCAAAATATTAAGAACTTTAAGCACATTCATTGACAATAAAAATGCATTAGTTTGGATAACTGAAGATAGTGTAATTTTAAAGAAAAAATTAAATGACCTGAAAGGTAATTTTAAGGAATTCATTTGGAAAATAAATCACAGGAGAGTAAAAACAGCAGTTAAGATAAGCTAAATTGACCCAGAAGAATGCACATGTATTGTAAGAATTACAGAAGAAAATAGAGATAATAGTAATTAAATGATCAGTTGAAAGAGAAAAGCTTAGAATATTTCCAAATTTGATCCTAAATTTTAAGTGTATACTCCGAGTTCAGGATTGACAATTTGGAATCAATCTGTTATTAGTGACATTTGAGAGAAACTACAAAACACAGAGCTCCTTACAGCTTCCAGATAGAAAGAGCAGATTACCAACAACGAGAATAGAAATCGAGTGCCAACATTTTCCCGGCATCTACAGAGAGCAGGCCAGGTATGGTGCAGTATGACTGTAGGCATGGACTTTAGGAGGAAGAGCACTGACCTAGCAAGTTCCAGGCCAACTGGGCTATATATCAACATTGTGTAACAAGAGAAAAAAAAATGGGTGTGTGGGTGTGTGTGTTTGCATGCAACTAGAAAAAAAAAGATCATCATAGGGAAAGAGGTCACCCTGGGAAAAAGAAAGGTAATAAAATATATGTGAAAGATTACAGAAGAGAGGTTATTGAACAGGGAGGGGAAGGAAGAGGGAGATAGGAGGGGATAGAGATAAAGACCAAAAATGATGAGAATTCCAAAATAAACCCAATATTTCATATACAGTCTTAAAACATTATCATTTAAAAATGTGTTGACAGATAAGTTTGGGAACATTAAAGGTGGTAATGGCTGCAGCCACAGTTGCCATGGGAGGATGAGTCTGTAACAGGTCTTCAGGCTCATGCTATGTTGCCGAGGCTGTAAGGGATGGCTCCATACCACGTGCACAGGGGCAGCTAATTGGACTCAGTACGTCACTAAAGACGTAAGAAGAGAACATGAAATTGGGAGTGGTGTGGTAGGAACAGGAGGCATGGTGAGGGATGGGTATGATAAAAAGTACATTGTATTTAAGTGTAAAGTTTTTAACCTTTTAAAAATATGTTGATTAAATATAAATTTTCCAGAAATGTAGTGTTTAAAATAATATAATTTATTAACATCATATAAAATATTAACAAATTAAGAGGAACTTTCATATTATTGTTTCAAAAAGTGAATTAGAGAAGTTTAACTATTGCTGATTTAAACTTCCTTCGCAAACTATAAATGATGGAAGCATCTGTAGCACAATGATACTTATCAAAATCCCATGTAAACACTGTATTTCCAAGATATGTTACCAAAGCAAGTAACATGATACATTCCCAATCTAATTCTATTTAATAACAAATAGAAGTTTTGAAATGTAATATGACAAGAAAAGAAAATTGAATATTTTAGAATTTATAAGAAAGCATCATTATTGATGATATATATAGCAATGTAGGAAACTTGAATTATCAGTTATTTGAAATAAAAGGAGATTTGGCAAGCTTGCTGAATATGTACCAATAATAACAAGTAAACAATGAAATGGAAAATTGATTCTGTCTAGAATAATGAACAAACCCTGTCAGATGTGAAAAATTAAATATAATAGGCTAGATACTTTTATGTAAAAATTAGTAAATTGTTACTAAAAACATAAAGGAAGATCTAAATAAATATAGGGACATATATAATTGACACAAACACACAAAATGGCCATGATCTTGTAGGTTGTTTTCTGAAGTTAGTGTAATTATAAATAAATTCAGCATGAGCACTGACGAACTTTACTAGCCCCAGAATTTGCATTAAGGAGCAAGAATATCACCACATTGTGGTGATTCAGTCACTGCACTATTTGACCAGTGATGGAAAAAGTACACTGGAGGAAATAGAGCCTAAGGACAAACTTGGTGTTGGTGAAAGATGAGATTAAATAGTAGCACCAAACAAGACTACCTTATTTAATGATGCTGAGAATCATGCACATGAAAAGAGAATAAACTAGGGTACATGCAATATATCAGAAACAAAAAGTGTTCTTGGAAGTTAACAATCTAAATATAAAAAAGAAAAACTTTAAAACGGTTAGAACAAAGGCTGGGTGAGGACTTAAATGCATGTAATTACAGCATTTGGGATGCCTAGGCAGGAGAATCTCAGGTGCAGGCCTCCAGAAAAAGACCTTTTCTGAAAAGCAACACAAACAAGAAGAACAAGGTGGTAGAAGAAAAGGGTGTTTTCTTTATACTGGCTATAGACAGGAAGGATGTCTTAGGAGACACAGAGAACAAATACAAGGGAAAATACCACTAAGAAGAACAGTATCAAAATGAGAAGTTAGAAAAGTTTCTACAGCCATAAAAGATAAATTGCGAATTGGACAAAGATATCTGCAATCTTTACGAGTGAAAGGAACAAAGATCTGTACACCACTATTGCAAAACTACCAAGTCCATGACAACACAGAGTTCACTCCAGTTAACAAAAGCAAGATGAACGGCCTTATAGAAAAATGAGCAAAGAATACAAACAGGCAACACACAAAGGAAATGCAAAAGGCTTATAAAGAAAGCGAAACTAAGGAGATATTGTTTAAGTCCCTACTGGTGAGAAACCTTTTAAAGGTGTGACTGTTTTGGCTGTGACTCCTGAGAAATCTCTGAGCTTGCTATGTACAGTATGAACAGGCACTAGCACTTTCTGAAGAGCATTTCATATTGCCTGGTAAGCTTCGACACACATTTTCTTAAGTTTAACAATTTCCATATTTATATACATAAAAAATGTGGACTTGTTTGCCAGTGGGAAACATTGGAAACATTGTTTAGTAAAGTTTAGTGAAAATATACAGAAGAATTCATTTTACAGAAGCCGTAATGTATGACTTACAGAAAGCTAAGTCATGCTAATAGGACGCAGAAGAGTTCTGCTTGTCTTAGCCATTTGCTAAAGCCATAGGGACACTACCAAGGGCAAGGGCTCTTCTTGGGCTCTGTGAATGGGGCTTACTGTGGATTAGGTCCTGCCACATATATAGATGCTACACACTGAGTTGTTTACTTGTCTGTAATTAGTAACAGACTAAGGACATAGAAACAAGTTCGGAA
Organism: Bramus lutescens; assembly: GCA_001685075.1. Lineage (NCBI taxonomy): Eukaryota > Metazoa > Chordata > Mammalia > Rodentia > Cricetidae > Bramus > Bramus lutescens. Next base: position 104,917 of record LOEQ01005995.1, on the reverse strand, counting down.
ACAAATATTAGAAATTATTAAGAGTTTTCTAACCTGGGTTCTGGATTCCTGTGCTTCAGATTATTCTTCTTACTATTATGTATTTGAAATACTTTATATTACAAAAGTGTAACTCTGAGAAAACTGTCTTCCCAAATCCAAATGGATGTGTAGGAAAAGTATCACCTTCTCTCTGTTTCTTTCAATGGCAGCCAATATTCCACCAATTAAGAAGCACTTTATACAGTGACCACATCACTGAATCATGAGCAAAATTTTCCATTTACTTCTATCCACATGGAGAATCTTAGGCTTTTTTAAGTGCGTGACCAGAAGCATATGCTTTTGATACAGACCAATGCTCCCAGCAAACAAAGGCCTCCATCTAGGTTTCCCAGCAGATGAAGAGGGGTTTGCATTGCCAAGTGCTTTTCTGATACGAATCAACAGGTGATTTGGCACCAGTACTGCTATTTGCTCACAAGTTTCACCTTCGCTTTCAGAAAACAAGACACAATACCTTTTCAACGCTGCACTGCAAGCCGACCATGTGGAAAGCAAGGTTTTATTTCAGCCAATTCTCTTTCTCTCAGAATGTGGAGGAAAACTGCCAGCTACTACTGCTACTCTCATCACCAGCTATAGGACAGATGTTTGGAGATGTGAAACCAGAAATGAAACAACGACAATAACAACAAAATACCCTAAAAAATAAGTTTTGCCTAAATAATGAGTGTATACTTATCGTAACTGCAAAAAGGTAAAGTCACATTCCATTTATCTTCTGTTAAACACAGGGAACCCAAACAAATAAAAATACTCATGTTTTGACTTAATCAGTGTTTTGCCAAAACTAACAATTACAAAGATCAACTCAAACATGGTTAAAAGTGGAGATATAAAATAGATTTCCATTAGTCTGATTTTTTTTAAATCTCCAAGAATGGGAGACTATGGCCTACTTAAGGTGAATAGTTATTTTTAGTTATTAAAAAATATCCATTTGGAACCTGTTTCCAGGTATAAGATGGGAATAGTGCTTCTGTGAACTCTACGAAAATGTTGGGGGAGTTAATGGAAATAACAAAGGGTTTTTTTACACTACACAGAGAAAGTAGAACTTTGAAATAAAGATGTTCAGACTGCTCATGTATGTTCCTTAGGTAGCACAGCTTGTATGAAGTCCCAGTTATCACACTAGCAAATGTCCTGTTCCATTTAAGCACAATCATGCATATAATTAAGAGGAAACTTTTTGCTGCAAATGAAACTGTAAAAATACATAATCTCTGAGGGTGATTGCCTAGACTACAATTTTGATCTTGTTTAGGGCCCTGATTTGCTCATTATCTTGTGTGTATGGTTCACTTTATTAGTATCTTTGGGCCTTAACATCTATGAGCACACCCTAAGTGGGAGTGAGATATAAAGCCATACAAATAAAAACTCATTTTTGCCCTAAAGTTCTGTGAGTGTAAAGGCATTATCCAGTGTAGGAGGTATTTCTTCTCTTCTTTTTCTCTTTGCTAAAATAACCAAATAGGTATATGCACAGTAAAACAAGTGCACACATACACTACACTAATGAGTTCTTTCTCTGAATAGGAAGAGAACATACCTCTCTCTCCCTCCATCTCCCTCCCTCTCTCCCATTATCTATCTATTCTCAAATGCACATTTAAAAAGAGTTCCCATAAAAAGATTTTCGTTTTTTCTGAATTAAATACAACATATCATTTCTCTGCCATTTAAGTTCTATTAAGAAAGAAAACACAAAATCATTATGGAAATCACATTAACTTTTAAAAAGAAACAAAAGGTAAAACTCCATTTAAAATTCAAATTTTCATTCACATATTTTCTTTCAGGGACTTTGAAATATTGCTTCAATCTATCCTCACTTCCTCTTCCAGGGACAGTATCATGGATTCTACAAAGGGCCCTCTGCTTACGCTTCCCACCCACCTGTCTTCTGATGTAGGAGGTCCATAAAGCAGAGGTATCGATTACAGCAGGAGATATTTGGATGAGCTCAAAATAGTTCACCTGGGAGACAGCTTTGTGGTCAATTTTCCAAGTAATAAAGAAAGTTATGACCCATCATGATGTTGGCAAGGAATTTGGTTCTCATGGCTGAACAATGATAACCGTTTTATAGAAGACTTTAGAAAATAAAAGCACTCGTGGCATCAGCCAGAAAATAAGCCAGAGAATGGAATATTTAAACCACATCAGACACTATCAATGTCCCTAATACACTCAGAGAACCTAAATGGAATGCAAGGCACCTGACACCTTGGTGAACAAGAGAAGCTCAGCTGTTTGAATAAGGGGACAGTATTAGGGCAACTGTGTCATTGTCCCAAGTGCTTATATCCTGTGACACCAACAAAGCAGAACCCTGGGGACCAGGGGATAGGCAGGTGTCTACCATAGACTCCAGTCAGGCTCTGTATGTAGATGGGTCTGGGCCCACTTGACAGGAACCGCTACGGGTGGGTTCCCCAGAGGAGGAGGGCTCCTCAGACAGACAAGATTGGAGGCTGCACAGTGTATGAGCACTCCCTGCTGGTAGTTTATGTTGCAAATGAACTGGCGACAGCTTGGAGGGTGATGCGAGTTTTCTGTGGAGAGGCTAAAAGCGGTTCAGTAAGATCGTATGATTTAGGAGATATGAGTGTGGCTCTGCTTAGGTTTAAATGCCTGCAGATATGAATGAGAAGGAGGTTAGGGGAGGTTACTAATAAAGAGAACTCAAGAAGCAACATAAGTATGTGTAACAGCTGGTATACAACAGTTTCCACTTACATTTCCCAAACATTAACATTCTACAAAGCATACACTCATGTGTGCACAAATATGTGGGTGGAGAGAGAATGCAAGAGACAGTGAATTTAATTTCCTTCAGTACACTTAACCCCTGAAGGGCAATCCTTGGGGTAGTCCAAATGTGCTCATAGCATTAATGTTCTACTAGAAAACATGTTCCCTAACTCTCATGGAGCTGTCTGTTAGGCCCATGATACCATCATACCTAGGCCCCAGTCAGGTGGTCTTTGTTAACCTGCACAGGTCTGAGGCAACAACGCTGATATCTTGCTGACATTCTTCTCTGTTAAGGTTCTTCTTTATGATAAAGTGAAGGTCAAAATGGCAGCCTGCTAAAAGCAGCAGTATTTCAATTGCAGGAATAACTTGCTTGTCATCGACTTATTAATGCAATAGTCAAACATTTCTTTCACATGCACAACATCAGCTAACTTCAGCAAATAAAGGGTCTAGAACTGGAAGATGCTGCAGACACGTTAGCTTGGAGGAAGGCTTAGTGAGCCAAAACGTCAGCAGGACCTGTTTGTTCCATACTTTTCATCGGGCTCTGTGAAGGAAATGTTAGATTACTGCAATGACAAGTTTGTGACAAGCAAGTCATTTGTGCAACTGGTGCGCTCCTGTTTTTATCTGTTTACCATTCAGAATTGTGAATGCCATTTCAAGCACTTACAGGATTTCTGGCTCCTATTAAGGGGAAATGGTTCCTCCATGTTTGAATTTTCTGCCTCAAAGAGAATTACTAAGCAATTATTTACCCCTGTGGTCACAGTGTCACACAAAAGCACTGGAGTTGTTTTGCTGGACTCTGAATCATTAAATGGAGTCCTGAAGATGGAATAGCTTGGAACATCAGAAATTTCTCATCTAGTTTATTGGAATGACTACAAAGCAAGCCTGAGAGAGTCAATAAAATTGTGGCCAGCTCGAAATACCTTGCTCCTTTGCTCTGGGGTCATATATCAAGGCCATATGCTTCAAGGCACATAAACTCACTGGTAACAAGTAGACCCTGAGACACCAAGGCCTGGCTCTGCCTCAGACACCGACATGTGGTCTAACATATGATAGTTTTGGTGACAAGGAGATCTTTGGCTGTTGAGCAGGGAATTTACAGCGCCTTCCTCCTCTTGCCATAGGTAACTGGAGACTAGTGCAGTGCTGGGGAACATTTTATCTGTCTGTGTGGCGGGAAAGCACAAGGGACCATCCTGCACTGCCGTTCTCAGAGTAAATGGACCCCTGGCTGACTTAAGACTCAAAAATTCTAGAGAATCTCATAAAAACTTCAACATTCCCCACCTGAGGCTTTCCCAGCTAGTTTTCTTTATCCCCAAATCACTTTTGGCAAGTCATTTTAGCTTCCCATGAAGAGGCTGGTGATAATAATAGAGTCCTCGGCCCTTATTCCTCTTACATGCAAGCCTCGGTGCTAGTACTCTCCTTTACAGATCACGGATAATTCCTCTCTAAATGTCATGTGGTCTGAGTTGGGATTGAATTTATAAATAATATGACTGTAACTCTTAAAGAACACAGCAATATGTTTTCAAGCTGAGACACAGACAGTATCTGGGGATGGAGGTCAAAGAACACAAAGTGATATGTCAAGAACTAATGGTATAAATGGAAGCAGAGCTTAAACTAGGTAGCTACAAACAGTGGAAGAAAATAATAGTGATTCCTGTTAGGTAAACCATTTATTGTTGGGGCAGGAGAGACAGATGATGGTTCAATGGTTAAGAGCATGGAGTGCTCTCGCAGAGGACCTGAGTTTGGATCCTAACACCCATACTGGGTGGCTTATAACCACCTGTAACTCTAGTTCCAGGGTATCTAGTGTTCTCCTCCGGCCTCTGTGGGCATCTGCTCCACCCAAAAAACTGAAATGAAATCCTAAAAACATTGTTTAATAATCCTTTGACACATGTTACACCATGTACATATGTATTTAATCTTTTCATAACCCAATAGTATTTAAGTCTCAGTTTTTAATGGGGGAATTAAAACTTAAGCATTTAAACCTTACTATAAACATGTAAGCTGCAGAGATCTGAAGCTAGTTTTCTTTATCTCCAAATCACTGAAGAACTAAAGCCATTTCTACTATCCTTACAAAACTTCTCTTTGGTTCACTGGAAACCATTCTAAATTAAAAAAGAAATCACAACTGTAGGTAGAAAGGTGAAGTAGAGAACTCTGGCTTTGGTATGTTGTCACCATTCTTAGGCCTTAGGAAAGCTGAGCTACATCTTGGTGCCATTCTTTCCCCAGTCCTGAATCTTGCTTCTGTACACTGGGTAGGAGGTAACTGGCTCTAAGCGAATCACATATTTGTTGTGAATGCAAAGTGTTCCATGGCATCAGTGTGTTCATTCCAACTCCTTTCTCCTTCTGCATGCAGAGAGCTTTAGTATGCTTCCAATGTACACTCCCAGGTCACCTTTAAGGAGTTTCTTACTGATACCTCTTGGGTAGTGGGAAGGGGTGGACACTCATCTCACCATTATGATGACACAAGAACCAGTGGAACTTCAAACTTTGCCCAGAATGTCTCTTTATTTGCTGTCTGCTGTGTGTCCCTTAACAACAGCTTTGACTCCTTCTCATTTGAATATAACTTAGAACAGTGGTTCTCAACCTTCCTAATGTTGTGACCCTTCAATACAGTTCCTCAAGTTTTCTGGTGACCCCCATCCATAAAATTATTTCAGTGCTACTTCAGAACTGTAATTTTGCAAATTACAATCTGTTACAAATCTTAATATAAATATTTAATATGCAGGATATCTGATATGTGACCCCAAAGGGGTTATGACCCACAGGTTGAGAATTGTTGACTTAGAGCTATGTAACTCAAACTAATGATCAAGATTTTACAGCTACCCCATCTTAAAGTGAGCGTGTGCCCACGTGAGATAGGCATGCTTCCTAAATATCACACTCTCATTATTGTTTTCTTTGTACTGCAAAAAATGAGCTTTGTGACATCAACACTACACGGCCTGGTGGCTTTTTAAACTATGTTCAAAGTGGGCCACGAGTGGTTGGTGTTTCTTCTTTAATGCTATTTCTACATTTACCACTTCAGAATTCTTACAGGTTAGTTCAGAAGACTCCCCCGTGTTGTAGAATCATAAGCTACAAGAAAATGATATGGCTGTGGATGCTAGGAAGCCAGCAAGTAGTCTATTTCATCATCTGGTGGCCATGCCTGCTCACAATGACAGACTCTGCTCAACAACCCTTGTACACATAATTACAACTGGCTATAGACTGTCCCGTTGTCATTCCCTCACCCAGCATGAGTTAAACTCCATTCCAGTGCCATGACAAGCCCAACAGGAATGAAGGTTGGTCAGCCTATCCTCTGAAACTTCATTTGTACCGAGTATCCTCTGTAACTTTTCATTTGTACACAGGTGATGCCCATGGCAATGTGTCCTTAATCTTTCTAGTTTATTTCCTATTCTGTAGAAAGATCTTCCAGGCAATATCAGGTAGATTTAACTGATATGGCTATTTAGAGGGTAACCATATAGTTTATTGCTCAGATAGGGACACTTCTGAAGGGGAAAGGATCTTATAACAATTATCTTAATACTATGGGCTTAACCAGAACTGTCCATGCAGCCTATACAGTCCTCAACATGAATTTCTTCCACAGTCAATCTCCTATATACTGTAATTAGTGCTTCTGCATTTATCCAACCAATCTGCGAGCATCCTTTAGTGATGATGACTTATTTACCCATTTATTTTTAGTTTCTAGAAAAGTAATAAGAAGGTAGAAAAAGTGTGGCATATAGAAATATTTGAATTAAGGATGTCTTTTCTCTATATTACATTTTGTAGAACACTCTCCTTATTTCATAGTCAATATATCAAAAAATGTTGGCTTTGTATTTGGGGGAGATAAATTAAAAATACTTTATCATAGAGAGAGGATGGTTTGAATGTAATGATAGTGGGTCATTGAATTTGAATAATGACATCAAAAACCAAATTGAAATGTGATCCCATTTCCCTTACAAGTATATCATACTTAAAAACAAAAAAAACCTATATATACAAAGGAATGCACTAAAAAAATTTGTTTGTAGTATCCCAGCTATTACAGAAAATGAGGGTTAGTTAACATGTCGTCGTTTCAAGTCTACTTAAATGTTGGTGGTGCTCGCACTGCCTTCACCCAGGTAAAGTACATTTATAAGTCCTGATGTTTTTTGGCTCCCCAACCTCCAAATAACAGTGTATTCTGCATGAAACACTGAGTTTTGAAAATAAACATTCCTCATGCTTCAACCCTAATGGAACAGTAATTTATAAACTTTCAGAAACTATAGTGTTCTGTGGTTGATGTGATTTTGCATCATTTTTTTTACATCCATCTCTTAAAATATACTTTTAAAGGAAACCCAACTTGACTCTCCCAATGGTTTATACTATTTTGGCCTTGCCATTACTGGAAACATGTCTCCAGATTATGTAGAGGAGCACCAGACTTCAGCATTGGCTGCAGGGGTCAATTCTTCACTTCTCCATTTCTCCACATTGACTCCGATTCCTCACTGGTTATTTCTTGAGAATTTCAAAGTGATTGGCATAAAATAAATGTGTTAGAAAACTTTCCTTGTCACCAGAGGCAAAATTCAATGAAAGCTTGGGTAGTTATACTATGTGGATTATAACCCTAGTTTTGTCTTGGTTCAGAAGAGCTCTCACTGGGCCAATACAAGGTAGGTATTGGACTCATATTTGTAATCCCAATATTTAAGAGGCTGAAGCAGGAGGACTGCCATGAGTTTGAGGCTACTATGGTCACAAAGTCAACTCCAGACTAACACATATTTAAAAGAAGACTCTTTCTGAAAAAATAAAAATATAAAACAACAAAACCAAAAACCCCAAATCAAAGCCAAACCCCAACAAGAAAAGAAGATGGCATATCAATGAAGTCCCTTGTCCTACTATGACTTGACAGTTGGCAAACTGGTTTTTATCAGAACTCTCCAGGGAGGGATCAAATAGGATGGGAATTAGATTTCTATGTCTTTAGCTTGCAGTTAGAAGTATTAAATGGCTGTGTTCAGGTGAATGTTTCCCAAAAGGGAGTTTTTTTTTCTGTTTTTGGTGGAGAGGAGACAATGAATATGAATGTGAAGTACCATCATCTCCAAATGCTAAGCCGAACGAGGGCATTGTAGCAATTTTTCTGGGTAATCATCCACACTGAACCATTTATGCAACAGGTTTAGTTTAGACTAGCATTTAAAATTGTGCTGGATATAAAAACAATGTCATTAATAAGCAGCTATTCGTTTCACTTACAGGCAAGAGATTACTTATTTTGATCTACTGTTTTCTCTGCTTTATACTGGGGTGGTATATTTTTAATAGTTTCTTTCTATAAAAACCTATAATTTATAACAAGAACATGAGACATTGCACATTTTCTATCAATCTTATTTATTCTTGTGAATCCCTAACCAATTCTATTCCTAGCTTATAATACTAAGAGATTCACATAGCTAACTTCATATTCTGCTTTTCTGGTCAGAGTACATTCAACTTCTGGCTGAGCAGGTGGCATCTAGGCCACCATGACATCATGAGGAAACTACAAAGTATATAATTATTGCAGAAGAAGACATTTATTATGTAGAAGTATACAGTTGTTTACAAAGTTTCTTCAAAAACAAGGGCAGAGGCCTCTATTTTTGCAATAAATGTATCAAAATTTTGCCAAAAATGTATTTAGAATAGAGATGAGTCTAAAAAACATTCTTTATTTGGGGGTATGTTCTTATATTGCCATATTTCCAGTGTCTGGAATCCTTGTGATTTTCTTTTGTACATCCTTGCTGCACCCTTAAAGACAACTCCTTCCTTCTGAGGGAACTTCTTATTAGCAAGGACAAGAGCTAACTGGACTTAAACAATGATGGCTTTGTAAACGTTGCAGCTGGTGACATGAACTTTTAGACCTCTAGAAGACACATAATTACAAAACAGGTATAGGAACTTCCCATCCTGAGATAACACTAAAGGCCCTAGAGGTCTTAAGTCTTATCTTCAATTGTATCGAAACTGCACTAATGCTGTTTCTTGGGTATTTCTTTTATCAGTACTATTAATAGACACTTTAAAATATACGGTTATTATAGCAGATCTGGGAACTACATAAAGACCTGAACTGAAAAGTCAAAAGTGAGAAAGACCTGAATCTATCTAATTTAGGAGTTATGGTTGCCAAATGAGTCCAAGGAAGAGGTCTTTTCATGAGTCCATCAAAGAGCATTAAGGGCTTAAGGTTATTATTCTCTTGGATATCTAGAAACCTAAATTATGGTCTTAGCATAACTTAAACATTTGCAATTTGGCAAAGTCAATCACACTTCTCTTATATTGTAAATAAGAATCTAGGTAAAGACTGACATCTGTTGAACTCTCCCCTTCTTTAAACTTCAGATTCCAGATGTAATATTATATCAAGCAATGGACACATTTACAAAATGGGCCAATATTACATAATAATTCAGTAATTAAGATGTCCTACTAATATTGTTCTTTTTCACAGACCTTGAAAGGCCAATGCACAATTTAGGAGAGGTCATGGGAAAGTAAGTGTGACAATAGCTTCATGATTCGATGTATAAATAAATGCACCATTTCACTTAAATACAGAAGGGAACTGTGAAGTATTTGAAATTGTAAATAGCTTGTATTTTATGAAACAGCCTTATCTCTCAATTCACTAATCTCCTTCTTCATGTTGATAAATCTCTATCAAAACATGTTAAAAAACGCAGAATAAGGATAGTTGCTCCATGTAGAAGGTCCCATCAGCCTTAGAAATAGCAATTAACTCTGGACCAAATACCACAGAATTTTCTCTTTGGTTTTACAGTTAGTCTTTAAAAAGTGTTATTTACATATAATAAAATTAAGTAATATACAATTCAGTAATAAGATATAGTTTAAAAATATAATGCCAATATATCATTGTCTCATATATTATAAAGCATACCAAATCCAGATTGTACAATGGCATTTTTTACTTAGGTTTTCACAAGAGTATCCTTTGAAGACATGTTTTTAATATATAGTAGAAAATGACATCATATAAACAAGGAACACTGAAAGGTGCAGAAGACACATGTAAGATGCCTGCATACTGTCTACCACGTGTCTCTAGTTGTGAAAGCTCTGACATGCTAATATGCACTCATTCGGACTTGTTCCAGAGGCACTAAGAGCCTGATGGCTGGCAGGCTCTGCATTTAAGTGCGGTTATCAAGGCCCCCAAATATTGACAGAGTGCCAGATCCTAAGAAGCTATTGATGTACACAGCCGGCCACAGCTCCAGACACCTCTCAGACAGAGCCTTTAAATGTCACAGATAAATGAATTTTCATGAAATTGAGAGAGAATGGAAGAGCAAGAAGAAAGAACACAGAATGAGAAGTAGGTAAAGAAATGGGAAAAAATTGCTTCCATAAGCCTGACAGGAAGGCACATGGCATCTCATCTTTAAAGCTCAATCAGAGATCTTTACAAAGGATATAAGAGCAAGCCTTCCAGATGCATTGTGCTACCCAAGAATGCAGCATCTTTAATTATTTCATTGTGTATATTTAAAAACTTAAGTGAGATGCATGTTGCAGAATAGCTTTGTAAAACTATTCTTGAATGAAGTGCGGATCAAATAATGCTTAATTCAGCCAAAAAATAAATTCAAAATAAAATAAACTAAGGAACCACAAGCATAAATAATCACAGGAAACATTCCTAAAGCAGATCTTAATATAGACTAAAGGTTAGAAATCAAGGTAGTATGATGTCTAGTCCTTGCCAAGCCTCAATTGTGTCCTTAGTTTCTTTTCCAGTGTCCCACAGAGAGTAGTGACATCTACTGGGTTTACCTTTTCAGTTTTTTCCCTGTCTTCCCATGGAAAACATCTGTTGGGAAATGCATTAGGTAAAGCTATGAATTGACACATGACAATATCAGAAATGAGGAAAGGCTTTAACTGTAACAACAAAGTGTTCCTTGGAAACCATGTGCAACTCAATACATTAGAAATGGAAATGAGTGTTTTTCACTTTCAAAGTCTTCCATCTGCTGAGGGTATCTTCTCTTGACCTTGATACATTGTGTCATTAAAAGCAGCCACACTTTCAAGGTTAGAATGTGGCTTGCTTGTTCATTTACTTTTCTGTATCAGATATGTACAACTTCCACATTTATTCAAATCAATCACACTAATGCCCACAAACAAAATTCTTCCCTATTTAAAAGTTTATGGACAGATTTTTAAAAATATGCAGCAAAATTACTTCACAAAGCTCCAACTGCCTTTTTTACTAGAATTACAGTAAGCCTTGGTATAAGTATTTTTCTGCATCTGGTTCTCTTTCTCTGCCTTGAGAACTGACATTGGGCACTTTAAGAACAAATGTCTGTAGCTGGAACACTCAATAATGGTTTTGTTTTTGGCGTCAACTTTTCAGTGATTTCTTACCGCCTTTCTTATGTTAAGAGATAAAAAGGAAGGATTCAGATCTTCTGACATGGGAAAAATAGTTATTTCCCCCCTTTAAAAGGGCTTCTATTTTGAAGACAAAATCAGTTTTAACTCAGATGGAAATTGCAGTAAAATCTCAGACACTGTAATCAGCGAAGGCATTAAAAGTCTCCAGAACTATGTTAACTTCCACGTGAGACCATAATCCATCTAGGATCACAAAGACACATTATCTGCTTTGCTTGTGGCCACCCTGACATTTTAGAGTGCTAAGCTTTACCCTGCAGCATTAAGACTCAAGGTAATCTTTTGTGATGTGCCACATATATGCACACATACATACTTTCATGGACAGTACTTTCTTCTGTGATCCTACAGCAAGGAGGTTTGGGGTGATTTTAGACTAAAATCTAGCAATTCCTCTATAATGGCTGTTAATTTTCTCATTATGTAATTGGAGGTAGACAAAAAATCATTATATGATAGAATTGCAAGATATTATAGATGGTATAATCTCTGGTTTAAATGAAACGAGGGGACATTTATATACTGACAAATACAAAAACATTTTACTCAGGGGATATAGAATGCACTTGTATCATAAAATACATAGGAGGGTCAAAAGGAGAATTTTATTTTTACTTATGTATTTTTTCTGCTGTTGTTTTTAATCATATGCTTGAAAGGTAAACAACATAGTTACTTGGTTGCAAGGTCATGATGTATGTTTTTTCTCTCATTATTTTCTCTATGTTGAAAAATATGTAATATATAATGAAAATCTCCAAATTAAGTTATCTAAATGCAATTGTTAATTATAATAAAACTGAAAGTACTGAATGAGCATAACATCTAAAAAATAAAAAAGTGTGTAATTTCTCATTTTATAATAATCCTGACTCTGTGGTATGGAGTGGTTAGCTTGTAAATTATCTTCTTCTCAATCAGGGAAAAGGTCTTTATATTCCATAGGTGGTATGGTGTGTGGAAAGAGCTCCACATGCAGCTCCCATATACACTCTAGACACCATTCATTACCACAGTGGTGCTGAGGTCTAAACCATGCCTATGGCATGTATGTTCTCTCCCCCACTCGTGTGTGTGTGTGTATGTGTGTGTAAGATAAACAGATATAGAAGAGAAACAACACAGCATACAGGATTCCAAGTACAATGTAAAATATTTCTAGGACTCCATCTTCCTCAACTCTACAATGGATAGTATCCATCAGAGGTTTACTGTGGGACCCCAATGAGCTAATATGATGGCAGTACTTAGTATGTTTAATAAAGCATCATCATTATCACAAAGCTCTCTCTTGCATAATGGATGTGCTCTGGAGGTGATTATGAAAATGTATAGGCCAAACTTCTATTTTCAAATCACAGAGCAATTGCAAGGTACAACAATGGGGAATGTGATGACTCTTGGTGGCAGGCAGGGTTCAGGCAGAGGCTGGGTCTTGGGGGATTGCTGCAGTAGTCCATGGGCTGGTGAGACTTTTAGGTCTTCTTTGATCCCTTTCCTCAGCCTCCCTGGTCTGGTAAGTTCTGACTTATTCCAGCAGTTTCCAAGGTAATTTCCTTCCCTCTTGTTCAGGTACAAGGCCTAGAGGGACACTTAGGCATCAACAATGTTTCACTGAGGCCCTAGCCTCACTGGGAACTCTGTTCATGTAAGCATAACTGTTAGGTGAGATCCCACGTGCTGACTTTGCAAGTCTGTTACAACTTTGAGTCATGTGTACTAATGATACTTGTATCAGCTTCACTATTCTCACTCATGAGAAGGCTTCAGGATTGGAAACTCGTCTTTTACTTTCTTGGAAACCCTACACTAAATAGTGAGGCCTATAAATAAAACCAAACCTTAAATCGTTCTGACTTCACCTTCAACTCATAACTGAACCTGACTCTGGGACTGAAGAGCTATTTTCTCTCTTTGGTCTCATCAGATATGAGTGTGTCGGGTTACTGACTGGGGTGAAGCTCATACTCCCATAATGCAATAGATCCCAACAACCTGTTGCATTTGAGAGCTTGCTTTTATTTTTGCAGTATCTAGAATTTTACATAAGTTAATTCCTTAACTTTGCTTTCTCTCAGCACACCCCTTTATTTGTGGAAAATATCCAGAAAAAATGGAATTTACAAAATAAACCATCTGTTGCCCAGACCTTGGGAAAAAGTAATGTTTAAAATAACAAATAAAACTTATTGGGGTATAAAATTGAAATTAAATGTATTCATGTTCTTATCTTTTTCCTTTGGAGTGGGTTGAGATGAAAAGAGTCTCATGTAGCCCATGCTGGCCTCCAACTCATTATGTAGTAAAGAATGACCTTAAACATTTAATCCTCCTGCTTTCATAACTAGTTCTGATGTTACAGGTGCTGGCGATCAAACCCAGGACCTTGAGCAAACTAGGTAGGTACTCTACCAGTAGATCCTAACATATCCGTAGCCGCAGTTATTCATCCTTAGGATTATCATAGGAAACAAGATCCAACTTCAGTATACCAAAAGGCATGCTGAGAGAGGTCACCATAAGGCACACTTCTATGAGCTATCTTGGGTCATTAGCTCAAAAACACTCTCATACATTCTAAAAGAGGAGCTTGATCCATGATCCCTGAAAATGCTGGTCCCTGTACACTCTGGTAGTTCAGGAAACCACCAGACAGCTTCTGTGTCTAGAAAATCCAAACAAGGTACACTGGTACTATTTTCAGGACTTTTGTTTTACTCTTCCCTGTATTCTTCTTTCTGTCCCTTTCCATGTTCCACTCTCTATAAAGATAGTGATGGACAACAACTAATGGCAAAACAGCTAGATACTTTAAATAAACACCTAGATAAAAGAGATGGTGCATGGTTTCATGAAATGGCTAGTACATGAGATTCCAAATGGATGATACTTTATGGTAAGTACTGGAGGATTCTTAGTATTTCAGAATCTTAGATTAAGAAAGTCATTTGAAGTAAACAACATCATCACAAAGGTTATCACACATTGGGAAGAGTCAGCCATCTGCTCTGTGAAAGGGAATAGTGGGACAACTGTTGAAGATATAAGCAGTTCTAGATTATGGAAGAATGTGTCAATCAAAGAATATCATCAATAATCATAGACTGAGAAAGTGCAGTCAGCAACTGCACTGCTTCCCCTTTTAGGAGACAGTGGGACACTGCATCTGACCTCTGATTCTCCAGGCTCCACAGGGGAGATGCCACTACATCAGTGCTGGAAGGAAACGTCCTATGTAACGATCCCTAGTCAGCTGATTACTATGATTCATCTTCCGAAGTTAATCATGTCACAAGATTTGGACAAGAATCTCACCAGCTCCTAATCATATCAGCATTGGTCTTTCATTATCAATGATAAATTCTTCAGCATTGCTTTAAGACGGGTAGTGAGGTTGGCTAAATGGGAATTCTGAGAACAAGAGAGATAGCCATAGACAAGTCTGACAAAAGCTGTCACCAGCTTCATACCCTGTGTGACACAGAAAGTCACTCCACTGCAGGGTCTACTCTGAGATCCTCTCATACACCTCTTGAAGGTCACTGCGAAATGTTTAAGAGTTTCTTGTTTTGGTCATTGCAAAAATGCCCCTTTCCCAGTGCTTCTCTGCTTGCTTCCTATATTCTATGCATTGTTTTGTTTTGCCTCTTTGAAAGAGTCTCATTCAGTTCCCCAGGCTGTTCCAAGATTCATTATGTATCTCAGGCTGGTCTCAGACTCACTGCAATACTCTTGAGCAATCTCCCCCCTTTATTGTTCTCTACTATACTTACTATTTCTGATAAAATATGTGTGCGCTCTTTAATTTTTCTGCCCCTCCAATCCAAATGCTAGCTTTTTGAGTAGGGATTGTATCTCCATGACATCTTAGTTGCCATTGTATCTGTAGCATCTATAATACTTGTTAAAGAGGATTGGTTTTTTAATTTAATTTAATTAATTTTTGATACAGAATTTCTTTGTATAACAGCTCTGGCTGTGTTGACCAGGCTCAGAGATCCTCTGCTTCTGTTTCCTGTGTGTTGGGACTAAAGGCATGCCACACCACTGCCCAATCAAAAAGGCAACGTTAGAGAAGCATAAAGAAACATTTATTGTGTATGGGAAAAATATTTTTGCATAAACCTCTCTCTCCAAGCTTATTACTATATATGTATTTTGAAAATATCACCAACTAATTTAACTCATGAAGTAACTTTTTATAAGTTTAAATATTTTTAAATTTTTTACTTTGCTTATTATTACTGAAATAACAATCATATTCTCCACATTTTATACAGATAAGAAGAATGATGACAGAGGATCCAGCACTGGTCTTAGATTTATGACTGTCCTCTGTCTCCCACAAACAGGAATGTACCACTATGTTTCATGGATTTTTAAACACACACACACACACACAGAGTAATAAGTAAAACAAACTTCTATATGGCAAAAAATACAAAAGCACATTTTTTTCTGCTTCCTGCAAACAGGCATATACCACAATTTTTCATGGATTTTTTTAAACACACACACACAGTAATAAATAAAACAAACTTCTATATGGCAAAAAGTACAAAAGCAAAAATTTAAAAATAGACATAGTTGTTATTAACTGTATTATATAAGTACCAAGATGCTAACAGGACAAAGGATCTATAAATCAATAGAAAGAAAAAGTGATGAGCTGAGCTACCCTATAGAAGAATATATCAAAAGATGCTTAGCATCACTTATAACAGAAAAATGAAAATGAACACTTCAGAGATACCATTTTCTGTCAACAAAATTGTCACAAATCATGGAGTTTAATGAAAATACAACTTGTTTAAGTAGGAGTAAAATGGTACTTTTGGATATTGCTAAAGGGGCTACAAAAACATCTAGTCCTGGTTGGGTCACATTCTCAAAATTTATGAAGATTATATCCCTTTAACCAATAATAATAATTTTGAGAATTCCTCAGTGATAAACCTGCACATCTATGAATTTATTATGTACAAGGTTGTTTACCAGAATACTGCTTGATATGATGGAAATTATTTATCAATGGGGATTATATATTTACATAATAGAATAATGTGCAACCAAAAAAACTTAATCACTGGTACAGAATGACCTCCAAAACACAATGGAGAGTGCAAGAATTAGGGATGCACGGGGGACTGCAAGACTGAAAACAGTTAACAAAGATAGCAGACTAAAGAGACCATGGGAAGGTGATGTGCAATTAGTTCATGAAGTGGTTACAGCGGGGAGTTGCTAAGGGGGAAACAGGTAGCTGGGGAGAAAGACAGAAGCCTTTTTCATATAATTTTGATGAGTCTCTGGCTCTGCCTCTCTCTCTCTCTGTCTGTCTGTCTGTCTCTCTCTCTCTCTGTCTCTCTCTCTGTCTCTCTCTCTGTGTGTATGTGTGTGTGCACGCACACTTGTATGCATGTGCACGTAAACGTGGAAGGCCTGAGGTAGATGTTAGATATTTTCCTCAATCGATCTCAACCTTAGTGATTTACTTGGAGACAGAGTCTCTCACTGAACCTGGAGCTCACCAATTTGGCCAGAGTGATCAGCCAGCCACCCCCAAGGTCCCCCATCTTCACTTCCACAGTGCTGGGAGACAGGTGCTTGCACTGTGCCTGACTCTTTCTGTGAGTTCTGAGGATCTGAACTCAGGGACTCATGTTTGCTTGGCAAGAACTTTACTGGATGAGCAACTCTCCAGTCTGAACACTAAATTTTTCAAACTTGGAAAAGACTATCCATTAAAGTGAACACAGTTAAAGATAACATGAGAACAGTGTCATGTGGAAGTGAAATGGAAATGGCCCAGCAGTGATGAAATGCTGCCTCAGCTCCAGGGCTCCATCAGTTTTAGCCGCTGATATAGCTAACGTTTTTTAAATGTGGTAAAACTGTACTTGGCTTCCTTGGACCACAAAATGCTTCCACTCTTCCCTTTCTATCTTTGAAAGATTCCTAGTATTCTACTAAACAGCTGAATCATCCTATGTCTTAAGGAGTTATCAGTAAGATGTTAAAATAACATTCAAATCTTCTGTATGTGAACTGAGATAAATCCTCCCGGGAAGCTTAGGGTGATTTCCCATGTTTTGTTTTCTGTGTGTTGAATGGAAAATAAGAGAAGTCCACTTGTTGCTATAAAAGAAGAAAACACAGTTCTTGAGTTTAAACCTATGAGACTATTAAAAGTTAGTATCTCTTTATTAAGTAGGTAATATTTATCAAGCTCCTAAAACACTCATGTGGTGGTTTTAGTAGGTGAAAAAGGTTATTAAGGTGGGCAGATTGTAACATTCAGCTGATGATGTGTTTCAAGTACTTGAGGGGATCCTAGAGGAGAAATCGCCTTAACTAACAGATTGTAATTAACTGTCATATAGCAGCAGCCCAGGTTTTGTAATAAGCCACATGTTTATTCACTGGTTAGAAATGACAGCATCACTCATTCTATCAGTTTCCCAGAGTTTTCCTCATATTCTAGTCAGAGTACAGTGTGGAATGGTGTAGAAGCCATGAGAAAGAGCAGGAGTATGCGATCCTATACTTGACTGTCCATTTACTTTGCTCTTTTACTATTTTGACAAAAAGAAAACCAGTAGGTTATTTATGTCATCAAAGAATCTCATCCTCTGAGTTCTGTTTTTATTTAGGAGATGATTGTAGAATGGGAAAGAGGGATGAAGGAAATCCCTCATCCATCCATCCATCCATCCATCCATCCATCCATCCATCCATCCATCCATCCATCCATTCATAGTAACTGAACACCCAATATGTCCTACCTACCTTGCTAGTAGTTACAATAACAAGATGAAAGACACAGTTACTGTTTTAAAATATTTCTGTGCTGTGAGAAAAAGGAAAAATAAATATCCACCTAATTAGAACATAGAGAGATAAGCACTTGTAATTAAGTTAAGCATCGATCTCCGGGGGAGAGCAGAGGTGTGAGGCTTTGCCTTTTAATGAAGAAGCTCAATGGAAAGTTTTGAGGAGATGGTGGCTCAAATGAAATTTGAAGGATGGAAGGAGGTATATATCACAGTGGATGGAGAGAGACACCAGGTAAGTGTAACTGAAAATATTAAAATGGGTCAGAGAAAGGCAGAGTGTGACCACTAAGGAAACCACAGGTGGTTTCAGATAGCCAATGCAATGTCTTAAAGGACTAGCGCTAAGGCTTAATGCCCGCCATCATTGGGATGAAGAAGCACTTGAGCCATTGTGTCAGGGAGGACAAGACCCAAATCAACAGTAAGAGGTATCCAGGCAGAGAGTAGGGAATGTTCCGGACAGAGAACTGCAGTTACTACTCTCAAATGCCTATTTCAAGAAATGGGTAAGGAGCTAGGGGCATGGATTCCTGGTTGTCAGCAATGAGCAGACTGTTCCCAATACGAGCCCCCTGACTATTATCTAATCTCTTTTGTTGTCTCTGGAAGCATGGCTCCTTCCCATCAATGAATTCATTCAGTCCCCGTAATCAACTCTGATTAGTGTTGTTTAACATCAATCTTCCCCACTTTTTTCAAAGAAAGATACCAATCAGTTGCTGCACACCCCTTCTTGTGAAAAGCACCACCTCTCCTGCTGACTTACCATTCTCTTAATCAAAAGGGAAGGAGGAAGCAGTTGGGATTCACTTTTCTCTTTCTTTTCCTTTCAAAGTACACAAATGTCAACTTCCTCAAGGATGTTTGGCACAGCTGAGTTCAGTCATGGAACGTACAAAGTCAGCTTGATCAAAAGGTTGCAGGGGGCCCACTGCTAAAATGGAGGGAGGAAAGGAAACCACATGCTTCCCTGAAGTGTGAATGAGTACAGAGGCCACGTCACATGTGTATTTACACAGGAGACGTGCTGAGCTGACAAAGGAGAATAGAAACATGAACTCTACCAGGACACTTCTCCATCTTTGCCTGTGAACCCGGAGCAGCACTAGATGCCTGGGCAGTCTCTTGTTATGACTAGCCAAGCAGTTTCCATATAGCTTTGTAGTGATCCTCAGCCATGGCCATTTTGTGTATGTTAACGCTTTATCTGTCCCCTATATTTAGCCAAAAAGTATAATTTTCCTTCCTTCTCTGGATGTGTAAGTGTTTGAACCTAGACCAAGCAATCAGTTTTGGGCTGGCAAGATGGCTCCTGGATTTGAAATGCAAAGGCCAAGAGTCTTCACTGAAATCTTCTGTTCTCTATGGCTAAGGTAATGTCTTAGTTACTTTTCTATTGCTATGAAGAGACATCAGGACAAAAGCAACTTATAAAAGAAGCATGTAATTCTTAGAGTTTCTGAAGGTTAGTCCATGCACATCATGGTGGGAAGCATGGCAGACAGCAGGCATAGTGCTGGAGCAAAAGCTAGAAGCTTTCATCCGGATCCAAAGGTAGAAGGCAGAAAGAGAGCAAGACAGTCCCTAGTTTGAGCTTTTGAAACCTAAAAGCTCACCCCTAGTGATAGATACACTTCCTCCTATAAGGCCACACCTCCTACAACATCACACCTCCTAATCCTTCTCAAATAGTTTTACCAACTACAGACCAAACATTCAAGTATATGAGCCAAGTATATGAGGGGGAGGAATTCTCATTCAAACCACCACAGGGAGACTCAGAACTGTACAAATTTCACAAGTGACTTTGTGAACAATAGGGATCAGGAATATCTGGGATACAATTCCACAGACAAACCTTGGTCACATCAGCTCACAGACCCTTCATTCCTCAACAGTGACCTCATTTTACTGCTTCGGTTGCCTCTGAAGTTGGTTCAGACTCACAGTAAACCACAAACTCAGGCTGCTTCAAAATGGCTTGACAAATATTCACTGACATTTTTAGTAATTTATCAATAACAAAATATCAAACAAGGATTTAATCTAGCTCATTCCCACAGAAGCATCAACCTGCAATTCCCAAGACGGACCTCTAATTAAATATGTTAAAAGTATTTGCTTAGTCAACACTCTTTAACTGCATAGGGAAGTTCTTTAGCCATTTTCACTGCACTGTCATCTCACTGATCAGATTACTACTCATTTCTATGCTGCTAGAGGTGATATACAGGAAAACCAGCCTGCCTTTTATTATCTCAGGGATGGTAATGATGATGGCGATGATGATGATGATACAAACCAAATAGAAGTAAGCAGGAAAAGGAACTGCCCATCTTGGTGAAAATCTGTTTTTCGCTCTTTGAAAGTCCCATTACACTACCTCTTTTCATGGGCAAATCAAGCTCTTTTCTTACCCTTTAGGAAGACACATGAAGAAACACTAACATGTGCTTACCTCTAGTGTATTTTAGCTAACACTGCTATTAAATAGATATCAAACTAAGTGTGGGAATTGTTACTTACAAGTGTGTGAAAAATATCAATATGCAGATCTCAATATCAGTTTTAGGTAGAAATATGCCATTCCATGATAGGCCCATGAGTTCTCTATTTATAAGTCCTTCTTTGATTTTTCAAATAGTTTTTCTATACATGATGCTATTCTGCACTATGCAGACAAACATGTTTGACAAGCAAAGTTATATTCAAATTCCATGCCTCAACTGGTGGACAAAATTAGGCCCAGTACATATCTGCAACTCAACATCTAGGGAGAAATAAATTGATACAGGAGGAAGCATTTTCCACATTAGGAGCTCAGCACTTAAAACAGAAATTCATAGAGGTCTGTCTGTGTTCAAAATACATGAAATTAAAAAGTCAACAAATGTGTTCCATGCTTTACTATCAGCTATATGTTGCTAGATCCATCAAAGATAGAGAGAAAATCCATGATCATATCTACATGGAATTCAGAGTAGGAAAGTAGTGAATGACACCTATTAAAACCAACTTAAAATAGGCTTCTTGCCTTAAGTTAGAAACAAAGAAAAACATATATGCATTTTTTGGGCAACTGAGAGTTCCACATAAAAATTATACATCCATCCAATCATTCTTCTTCAAAAAATGTTAGACCTGTACAAAGAAACATCAACTGGATGCATGCAAGTCACGATGTGTGAACACAATAAAAGTAAGGCAATGAGTGTTACATCCCAGAAAGCCCTGGGAATGCCTGACTGTGTCTAAGGTGTAATAAAGAGTCTGAGGTGGTATTGACATCCTTACTGCAATATAGTCCCCTGAAGTTTCTTTTGGTTGCTTACTTAGCAGAACTGAAGAAAGGAAGGAAAAACAACTTACACTGATTATAATTAAGAACCTAGAATAAATGCTCTCCCAGAACCTCCTTTGTGGATCAGGAGTCTATGATCTGTGAAGTAAACCAGAAAATCATTAAGGAGACTAGAGAGGAATCTGTTTTGCCTCTGAGTTTATGTTCCAAGCTGTCAAACTCAAGAGTTGTTTAAGAGCATGATAGAATAGAGTCACTATCTGTTGGAAGTCTGAGTAAGCCTGGGTGCTTACCCCTGATCTACCTCTGTCTCAGGAGGAATAAGGGACTTCATGAAAATCCTATCAAAAGGGGTTAGGGTGCTAGAATTTAAGAAGTATGATAGTGGCAAAGTTAGAGTTTGGTGTGACGAAGATTAGAGAAGGTAAGGGATAGACATGTAAAGAGCTTTGTTTTCTGAAATATCTAATTTTTAATCTCCCAATTGTGAATGTATTCATGTTTTAACTGCTTTACAATTTCATTATTGCAATGGCTCCTCATTTTGAGTCTCTAACTAGCCTCAACTTTTTCAGTCTATACAGTGCAGGCAAGTTAACTCTTTGAACATTGCTTTTATGCTCTTTGACTATGCCTATAAAAGGATTATTATTGAAAAAATGCTTATTGTGTTCTCTGAAAGAGTCATTGCTATCACCACACACAAATAAAGCATACTAGACTCGATCTGACTTTGCTAATCTAGGTTCCAACATTCAATAACATGGACCTTGTTTCTAAATTCCTCGCTTCTAAACACCACCTCCTTCTCACTGGTTGAATTTCCTTTCCACTATCATGTGTTCATAACGCATAACATTGGATCCATCTTTCCTTAACTCTAAATGACTTTTCACCTTTTACTCACCTAGTCTACCTTCTAGTTCTCCAGCAGAAGTCCTCCTCCTACCACCAAGCCTTCTACACATACTGTGGGCCGCTATCATCAGAGTCCCAGAGCGCTCATTGCCATTCTTTAGTGCTCCTTTGGTACAAAATACCAGACTAACAATCCCATCAAGATAATTCTAGGAAGTAATTGCTAATCTTAGCACTAAAACTATAAAAGCTCTACTATCCTTGTAAGCAGGTATTGTGTCTTTGATAATCAGTAGCATTGTTAACTATTGTGACAATTACTAATTAAGTTCAACATAGTACTTTTTTCTAAATTCAAATTTTACCTCTTCTATAATCTTTTCTCATATTTTTCATGAATCCAAAAACAGTGGCAATCAAGGAAATATAATAGATATATGTCATAATGTAACTGCCAGTGACTTTATGGTTAACAATGATGGGTCTTCCTTTCTCCTATGGCTGTTTGCTATTAGACACACTGCTATGCTAATATTGATTTTGTTGATTTAAACTTGACATTAGTAAATCTCTGGATGTTGCTGGCACTAGCATATGGAAGCAGTAGGTACAGGGAGCCTGAGACAAGGTTCAGGGCCAAAGGTTTCTGATGTTCATCAGAGATCCAAAGTATGGATCAGTGTGGGTGGCAAAGAAATGATACGACAGTCTACCCAGGTGGTTAAATGCTGTTTCTCATCAATGTGGCTAATGTCCATTTTACCCACTTATTATTGCTATGTTTTTCTGAAAATGTAACAAATACAGAAAAGGGTATATGGATAACATGATATAATTGGAATCAAGGTTAGAGACAAGGGCATCTGATTAAAATACAAAGGAATTATGAACCACCTGTAAGATGATTCAAGTTCTGAATAGGATGGAAACATGCATAGGCATATGGAGTACAGCTCTATGGTGGTGTTCATAGTTTCTGAAGAAAAAGATGCACAAAGGGGTCAGGCCTCCTATTTTCACTGGGTCTATTGAATGTTTCACATTAGATAAGAAGACAAGAACAATGAAGAGTTTGGACTGGAAGGCTGAGAATAACAAAGAAAGTGGCAGAATAGCCTAGGTGAACAGTGAAGTCAGAATTTAGCATGTTAAAGCAAACAGACTTAGTATTTATGTCATGAGACTCATAACAGAAGGGTATCCATTCAATCACTATTTTATATTTATTTATTGAATTAGAAGGATGAAACCAATTAGATGTTTGAAGCCACAGAAAGTAGATAATAGGAATGAGGCCCACAATGGGATGATATATTAGAAATTTGTTAAAGCTAAAATCAGTCATTAGCCCACCTCAATTAAAGATGAATTCCTTCTGTGTGCTCTTGGAAATTAACAAGTAGGGTAAAAATGCAAGCTCAAAGCTGGACCAAGCAGGTATTTCCAGGTGGGAAGGAGTATGCATGTTGTTTGTGAACATACTGTATTTTTTCTAACACATGATCCTGTACAACAGGAATAGGTGGTAATGAGGAGGATGCTAATCATCAACAGAGCTAGGGGCTGGAAAGATGGCTCAGCAGTCAAGTCGCTCACTGCTCAAGCAGTATGTGTGATGATGAGAGTCCAGGTTTGGGTGTGGCATTCTGTCTGTAAGCCTAGCATTTAGAAAGTGGAGGCTGGGGAGTCCTGGAACATGCTGGTGGGCTAGAATAGTAGTCCTTTACCATTGAACTCCGGATTCAACTGAGAGATCTTGCCTCAATGGATATGGTAAAGGGTAATGGAGGAAGTCTCCTGATATAAACCTCCTGTTTCCACACATGCATTTGCACCCCGCACACGCAGTCACACACGCATGTGTACATGTACCACACATACACTCACATTTTAAAAAGAGTCAGAATGAACACATTTTAGTAACTTTTAGGGATGCCTTAAAAGAAGAAGTTTGGGTTGGCTCCCATATTTCTTCCTTACACAGCTAAACTGGGAGAGCTACGAAGGGAGCAGGTCTTGTAGGCTGGGGGAGATGATCATCTAGAACTCCCTCATTTTTTAGTGTGACTGTGTGCAAAAGCCTAATATTGAACTAGGTAGATATGTCTTAAAACAGAAAAGCCAGTTGCTCAGACAATGAGCTCTTTTGTGTGTGCGCGTGTGTGTGCATGTGTGTGTGTGTGTGTGTGTGTGTGTGGTTTGTGAGAGAGGTGGGTCCCTTTTATCATTTGACCTTCAATGAATAATACAACTGCTTTCAGCACTTAAGCCTGTATCAGCTGCAAAGGTGACAGATACCTGTCATATTTTAGGACAGCTTATCACTTCATCCCCTGGAGTGATTGAGTATTTATAGGCACAAAGATAGAAACATAAAGCCTATATGTATAGGCAAGAGTCCCCTGGAGGTGGCGATCAGGACTAGGCAGTAATTTTAGCTTGAAGTTCCTATGACTTAAATAGCCACTTGAGCTCTGCTCTTGCAGTTTACGATGTCAATAGAACCCCTAAATGAAATTACAGCCTTCTGATACGCAGCAGGATATCCTTTCTTTGCCATGTAATATACACGGCCAGAAGAAATTGCTCTGTATATGGGGTTTCACTAAAGCAGAATTTATCATAAGGCAGCTCTGCTAAAATATCATTATGCTGTTATTCACTGGATAACACATCTAATGACTCGGGGTGCACTTGATAGCCATGTTTCAGTGAACACAGACGCACGCCCTGATGTGAACTGGGCACTCCAGTGCTTCAAAGCACTATCGATTTCAATTCTACCATAATTTACACCTGGCTTGTTTTGCCAATAGCTTGAACTCATGCTAACACTGGAACATACACATACAAGCATTAGAGAAATCAGAAATGAACTCTATAGCAAAATTGCAGGCAGCAAACTTTTGCCTATAATTTATAATAGTCTAATTAAAGAT
Source organism: Bramus lutescens (assembly GCA_001685075.1). NCBI lineage: Eukaryota > Metazoa > Chordata > Mammalia > Rodentia > Cricetidae > Bramus > Bramus lutescens. The sequence goes on along the minus strand of LOEQ01005995.1, from coordinate 79,619 downwards.
TCTATATGACTTTATGTTACACTTGGATGTTTATTATTAGTACTGCCCTGTGGTTGGTGTTGATAATAACATTAACCTCTTATGTTTGTGTAAAATGTGTGCGCTTCTGGGGTAGGCTCTGGGGCTGTTCATCTTGCTCCCCTCCCCAGTATAGCTAGCACAGTGACAGGCACATAGATAAAAGTGTGTGATAATCTCTGATGGCTCCGCTTTCTTCTCTGTCTCATAAACATGGTGTAGTCCAACAGTCTGATCCAGTTTGTTTTCCTTCATCATACTTTCCTTGAGAAATATCCACTTTATATTTCAACCATGATACTGATGATTCAGAAGGCAGTTATGCATGTATCTCTGTCCCTGATCCAGCTCCAGTATTCTTGAGTAAACCCAACTGCCTACTGGACATGAGTCTGGTGCTCCCCCAACAATTAAACACATTCAAAAGCAGGTTTATCATCTTCTCCATCCTACATGACTTACTCCTCACAGCTTTTCTTGTTTAGTTGTATAAGGCAGGAACCTGGGAGCAATCCAGAATTCCTCCTTATTTTCATGCCAGGCCCAGAGGTTATTACATTGTGTCCATTCTGTCAGTTATCTCTGGAACAAGTCTCCTCCTTTATGCCTATTCCCACAGTTATTGTCCTAGTTCAGTGGTTCATTGTTCCCTGCCTGAACAATTTAAGGTGCCCCCTAACTCATTTTCCTGCCTCTCCTGTCCCACTGCTACAATCTATCCTTTCCTTTCTGCTGCCAGGGTGATCTTCTGTAACACAATGATTATTAACCTCTACTCGAAACCTTTCAATGGCTCCCTAAATGCTGAAAGGAGTTAAAGCATCTTTGAAAGGCAATCAAGGCCACCATGATTGTTCCCTGCTTACATACACAGCACCATTCCCCCCACCACACAAGTAAACATCACTGACACCCTTCCTCATCTGTCATCTGTTCCCCACTTAAGAGCCTTTGCCCCAGCTGCTCCTATCACCAAATTCTTTCCTTCTCTTTGGCCCTCTGGGAGAATCCTTCACAGCCATCATGGGTTTGCTACCTTCTCCGTGATGTTTCCTTGATGCTTTACTCCAGGGTATGTTTTCTTGATGCTTTACTCCAGGGTATTTAGAGCTGTACAATATTTGGAGCCTGTTTCTTTGAACATCCTTCAGTAAAGTTATCAGTATATGACATTATCTCAAGCTCATTCTCCATCTGTCCCTCCTGTAATGAGAACTTAAGGCCATACCCTACTTAATCTTTGTACAGCTGATAAAAGAACTATCATCTTAACATCAGCATGCTTGTAGGCTAAGTGATCAAATTCACACTGCCTATTTTCCAGTCGATCCCTCTATAGAATCATCTTTGCTATCACTCAGGCTTCCTGGTATATTCATTTTTGTACACTGCATACAATTTTATTGATATGAATTTTAATGAATTCATTTTTTTCTCAAAATCTGCATAAAATATAAAACTGTATATACTAACAGAGTATGTAATGTCTCAGTAACTATGTATGAATATATGTAGCATATATACATACATACAATGATTAAACCAAGCTAAATATATTCATCTTTTAAATAATTATCATTTCTTTATGGTGAGAAAACTTTAGTTTCCAGAAATGTATAGTAACTTACTACAGTCACCTATTGTTCTAACAATACATTGTACATTGGAGGTTTTTCTGCAAACTAACTGTAAGGATTCTGACCAACCTTTCCACTCCTCTCCCACTCTCCATGTTCTCCAGTAACTTTAAACTTTAAACTTCTATACTCAACCACACTTTTCTTGTCCAAGTGCTTTGCACTAGATAGTTTCATTGATGATGCACTTGTACAGAATTAGACAAAATTTTGCTTCCAATGAAGCCTTTTCTTAAATGTGGTCCCCATGCAATTTTAAAGGACAACCTAAGTCTCATCTTTCTCTGTCCTGATTAATTGCTCTCCACAGCAGTCATGTACTTTCTATATGAATTTCCTCATGTGTCTCTCCCAGACAGTTTATAATATGGGAATAGAGACTTCTCTTAGTTTATGTACTTGAGAATCCCCAGCCCTGGAAGTGTGTGGCCTATATAGTTTGAGGTCCTCAATGAGTATTTGTTTATCAACCAATCTTTACCTTCTATAATAAAAACTGACGGGATACAGTATTTTGTGACTGAAAAAAGAATGAATGTTAAAAGTATGTTTAGTGATTATAATGAAGAAACAGACTTTGTACTCTGATCCTCCAGAAACACTGGCAAGTCAGTCAAATGGGTACCATTATCTTAGAAAAATGAAGCATATGAGTCCCTTAATTTAGAAGCCCAAAGTCTACCTGGTTTGTTCTTCTTCTTTTTTTTAATTTGCTATTGAAATGTAGACAATTTTTTGTACTCTGATCATGATGTAGCTGTAACATTTATTACAGCATTTTGTTCCTCTTGACTAGGGAGGCAATTAGCAGGAGGTGAAGGTGCTAATATCTTTTATTACAATTTATATCCTTCCATATTTGCTGTTTTTCATAAAATAGATCCTTTTCTTTCATTTTCAAAAGTGGATTAGGCACTCATACAACTTTGTCCCTCAGAGGGATTTGTATACACTACCCGAGAGGCCACCAGACCACAAATCCTGCCAGAAGGAACTGGAAGGTGAATGTGATATTTGTAGCTTGAGGATGAACAGGTTATTTGGTCTGGAAATGTCCTCTATGTGTTAACTCCCAAATGAGAACAAATTCACCAACAAAAACATTTTAGGTTTTGTCATATCTGCAGAGTTAACTTTCCATTGTTCAAGGGTTAAATATACATTATGAGAATAACTTCTTTTTCTCCCTTGGCTGCTTACATCTAGGAATTCAGTTTACTAGAGAGTGTAGAAAGAAAAGGTAAAAAATACAAAAATGAGCATCTCACTTATATACCACATATGGACACAATAACAATCATTTTCCGAAATGGAAAACCATTCTCAGAAAGCAGGATCAAATACAGCTTGGAGATTGTCATGCTGATTGACCACCAACAGTTTAGATTAAAATCCACTTCATACATTTTTCTTTTAGTTAATGTTTACTATGTTTATTCATAGTATATACACTTACTGTTTGGTTTATTATATCAGGGCATCGTACAGGGTACTGGAATGAGGACACAGCAGATGGCACACTAGAGGCTGACTCAATTGATACCCCTTCTCTGAAGATGTCTCAGTAGGCTGTGGCTTAATAACTGAAGCAGCACCAAGTGAATCTACCAATTTCTCTCCTCATCGATCAGAAGCAATTGAACTTGGCTATGTTCAGCTATTATTTACCTCAAACAGGGCATTTAACTAGTGCTTGTTAAGACAGTGCAAATGATTTGGCTGCCTGGCCTCCTGCCCCTGCTCTTTATTGTGCTGTCCGTCTGCTCCACCTCCCTCCTCTTTAGTTCACAGCATTCAGAACCAGTTCATGCACCTCCGCATCTCCACCAGTCTGGCTGCTCAGCTGTGGACTTCGAGGAAGGGGAGAGTCACAGTCACAACCTGGCGAAGTTCCAGCTAACATGAAACATTACAAGTAGTATGGTATGTTCAGACTGCATGAGCTAACCAAGTTAGGTATCTGACCTAACAAGAGTCCCAGAAAATGAAGGGAACTACTGTAAATTGAAGACCTCCATGTCCCATTAGAAATGGCCCAATCTTGTGGGATTAGAAAAACTACCTGAGTAGATGGCTAGGACAGTTGCAGCTCTCAGAAGATCTAGTAAGGGGATGCAGGCAGAAAAGGCTATTGACTTGTTTGCTAGACATGCTCTGCCATTAAGGCAAGCAAGAGATATTCACTGCCAATGAATACACATATTCATTCTTCCACTAGCTAGCCACTGATCCTCCAGCTCCTTCATTAAGTCTGAGGCCCCATGACATTGTTTAGAAGGGGAAGAACACACAAACATAAAATATAATACCCTCTGTCAATACAGAGATTTCTAATCCAAGGCAGCATTTGATAAGTGATGGCTGCTGCCTTTAAAAATTCTATCAGTGACAAATCATCATTAGCTTGGCTTATCATGGAAAGCTTCACAGGGAAAATGTGACCTGATTGACTGGATATCTTGCAAGGATATCTGGGAAATTATATTCTGATGCTAATATATAACGACAGTATTAATGCATTTAATATACAACTGAATAGCTGAGGAATAAAAGAATAAACTAGGTTATTTGTATATGTCTTAAGTTTTACAAAACTGAATTCATTAATTATACTCAATTTTAATTATTAGCTATTTAATTTCTTTCTACTTTTTAAAGCTACTTCTTAAACACAACAATTATTATTTTGAAGTTCTGCAGAATAGAATTTAGGTTTACAATCTGTCGTGCATATTTAATCAAGGATAATTACTAAATTTACCAGTTATCAGATCATCCCATTTGAAGACACTGTTCATAAATAACTACATAAATTGTCTGTATTATCAATGTGATAAAATGTCAACTTAGCTCTGTTTATGGCCAGTTTAAAAATATTGTGTGAAATTCAAAGTCAAGAAAAACTAGGTAAAATCTTACTTTGAAAATATAAGAACATGGTCTTGCACATATACATATACTTATATGTTAACATACATACTCAATCATATATATGTTCCAAAAACTTGTTATAACATATAGACCATGTGTCTTTCCTAGGGAATCACAGAAAATACCCAAACCATTTCTGCACAAATAGAACAACTTCTTCATTTAGTATTAATTTTGTCAAAAGTATGAGAAAAGATAGAATAATTTCTTAATGGGCCAATCATAATCTGGTTATTTAGCAATTTCACTTGTGTATAGTTGTTACTGCCTAATTAAATGAGTATAACATATAGGAAATGATCCCATCTAAAATTTGTTTGCAAGAAAAAAATATATTTTAAAACATGAATCTCCATTAATTTAATGAAATTTAAACTTCCATATGAACACTGAAAAACTGAACTAGTTATAGTATGTTATTAAAGGCTTATTTATATAGGAATGGAAAAATCCAGGTAATATGAACATGGCTATCCTATGTTAGCTTATGCAAAAACATCATTTTCCCTCCAACAAAAATAATTCTAACTTCTTATCAACTCACTAAGACAATTTTTTATAACCACATAGAACTCTAGATCTTAGCAGGTATAAGAAAATCTCTCTGGCAGATTAGATTTATAAAATCTAATTTCTTGGGACATAATGCTAGGTAAATGTGTTTACACACTCTGCCTAAAGTTGCTTACAATTTTTTTTAAGTACAGTCAAAGTTTTTGATAATAAACTGTCTCCAAGTGTTAATAGACCCAGTTGTCTTCAGTGTAGCCCACAGAGACTAAGTTTCTCTCTAAAGTCTGTGCAGTTGGGAATCATAGCAGAGAGAGTCACAGACTACTAGGTAGCTCTGGGTGGCCATGGACTAAGAGCTCCGTACATTTCTTCAGTCATATTCAAATATTTATTTATTTACTTATTGGTTTTTTTGAGACAGGGTTTCTGTCTATAACAGTCCTGGCTGTCCTGTAACTTGCTCTGTAGACCAGACTGGCCTCAAACTCACAGAGATCCGCCTCCCTTTGACTCCCAAGTGCTGGATTTAAAGGTCAGCGCCACCAGCACCCAATTTTATGTTTGAATTTTTTTTAACACCATTTTGTTGTTCACCATTTTAGAAAATGATAAATAAATTAAAAATGTCTCACAATAGATTGTCCATATAAGTAGTGCAGTAGTTACTAACATGGGCTAATAGAAATGGAGTCTATACCACAGGAGGCTTAATTGAAGTAGCTTCCTTTTACAATGTCAGCTAAGGAATTTGATGAGCTTTGGAAACTACAGGAGTTGTGCTAGAACTTGGGTTTGTTCTAGAGGTCACTGAGAAATCCTTGTATGACGTAGCAGCACATGGTGTCTGCAGGGCAGTTGGGCACATGAGCATGCACGAGTTCTGTGGTTAAAAATCCAACTCACCCAAACCAGCAAACAAAATTCCAAGGGTAAGAATCAATAATTTATATAGAATCACTGTACCGGTTTGGACAAAGGTATATACAGACATACATAAAGACATGTAAGACACATCTGTAAAGTCAACTATTATTAAAGCAGTTTGGCCCTAGTAATGTGTCACTAGCAATCTGTTAATAGCAAAGACGGTGAAAACAATGAAGTAGCATCTCTTTCCAAATATTTAAGGTCATCGAGTAAGTGGCCCTTAGGCTGAGATGTGGGTCTGGGAAGTTTTAGCCTATGAGAACCATATTGGGAACATCAAAGACTCCTTCCTCCTCCAAGAGCAATTCACTTCAGATGATGCCACACAGTCAAATAATTTTATAGCCACCATGTTGTTTTGGTTTTTGTTTTCTCTTTTTTTCCATTCAATCTTTTAGAGCATGTCAGATTTTTGAATTCAGAAAGATGAGAAAGCACAGCAAAACGGAATATCTTTAGAATAGTAATTAAAGTAGGGGCCTGAGAGCAGAAGACAAACCCTCTTTTCACATTTCCCTTTCAGGGAGGGTATTCATCACCAAGAAGGATGTGGAAGGTCCCTACTGACTATGACATATCAGACAGGCTACAACCCTGCCCCTACCCCATTCCATTCCTTTGACAACTTCCCAGAGCCCATTCAGTTGGTGTCTTAAATTGAGGACAATACTATATTTGGGTTTAACATTGTGAAGACAATCATCAGTTTCCTTTGTGAAGATGATAAATTTCCTTGGAACCATATACGGAGTCTCACTGCATTCTTCTGCTCAGTAGCACGAATGCAGAGAAATAAAGAATAGGGCGTGACACATGACTTTCCTAAGGTCAGATGGGGAGAGGCTCCTAACAGTTAAGAGCGACCAGGACTTGAGGAGCTGATCTTTGAAGGGAGGGCACGAGCAACATTCTTGTAGCTTACAGCTGCTACAGATTTTCTCTCTGCCTAGGCTAGGTATGTGAGTACTGGGCGCACGACACAGCCACGCAGAACAGAAGTTAACAGAGGGAGACTTCAGAGGAATAATTATTCCCACTTTCACTTCCCCCTCCTACCACTCTGAGCTCGTCCTCCCTGCCCCAGTCACTCACCTACCTTCCTCCTCCCACAAGCATGTTTGCTAGACACATCAAGGCTGACAGCCCTATGTGGCAGCACAAAACCTATACCTGCAGGCTGCTCTGAGCAGAGCCTCTAGGTTCTGCCATTGTCCAGAGGGTGCTCAGCTGTACACACTAAAAATCTCCATCACTGTTTGATTGTTTGGCAGGCTTTTTAAAAAAAAAAATTAAAATACCCTTTATTTCCTGCCTGTCTCAGAGACACCAAGAATAGAATCCTTGCTACATCAAATTCTGGAACCTCACCACTCACCAGGATTGTGGTTCCTGATCCAGGGAGTGACGGCTGAGAAGCAGCACAGTCTCTTGAGAGTGTCCAGGCCTGGCTGTTAAGCTCCCTGCTCTGATTAGTTTGGTGAGTTCACAGTGTTCCAGAGTGCTGAAGCACAGAAATTAGGGAGGGGGGGTGGTGGAAGGAAAATCACTGGAGCCTCTTACGATCTAACTTCCACTAACTGAGAGGAAATGTCTTATAAATAAACAACAGCAAGAGAAACACACATACCA
>LOEQ01005995.1:36548-69507 GCA_001685075.1 Bramus lutescens | reverse complement strand
GACTTCCCACAGGGCAGGGAACCCTGACTGCTCTTAGAACTGGAGAGGGAGGGGTAGGGGGTAGGGGTAGGGAAATGGGAGGAAGGGAGTGGAAATTTTTAATTAAAAAAATAAATAAATAAATTAAAAATGTCAATCAGCGATAGAGAGGCAAACTGTCCCTCAAGTCAACTGATAAAAACTTCCTAAAACATACCAAGCCACTGTATCTCGATAAGCCTACTGAGCTGGATATTGAAAAGTATCAGCATCAGAAGGAGAAGGCTATCTCAAGTGTGGTCGTTTGGAACTGTATGCCATGAAAAACGGAATGAGTCAGTGGAGCAGAGAAACTAGAGGACAACTTTATGGAAGTCTGAAGAGGAGCCATGAAGATCTAGAACACATTCCTAGCTTTTATCTCTAATGCACAAGTGTGTGTGTTCACAAAGGATGCGAGACCATCTCCGGACCTTTTATCCCACAGCAGCATATCACTTCAAGCATCCTATCACATATTCAATGAATTTCCTAGTCTGTTTCCTTCCCGTTGAAAGGAGAGTGACAGTATCATCATAACTGAAGCATTGCAAAGACTTAGTTGGTTTTTATCCACTTTTGTCATGGTTGTGTCTGTCCAATGGTGAACGTACCAGAGACTACTATTATTACTACTATTCTTAGATCACTATATCACATCTGTGAGTGTCCACTAAAAGAAACTCTGGCATTGTTGTTCCACTGAACTGAGTAGAACCAGCAAAAAAATCTACAGTCAAATCAGCTGAGTGTATGGCTTAGCATGCTGCTCTGAAGAACTTGTTTTTGCGTGGGATGTTAAGCATTACATGTGAACACAGAGAATACTGATGATCTGCTACATGAAAACCTTGATTTGGGGCATCTATGTTGTCAAAACCTGACAGTGTCCAGTAACTAGAGGCCTAAAAAAGAAGAGGAATTTTTAGAAACTACTCCAAAAGCAACAGTATAAAAGCGCTATTGGCCTTGACCACATGATGAGTGTTTTTTTACCAAAGGGGAAAACTTAGTCTGGTTGATCGTCCCAACTTAATTGATTAATTGTGGGTCTGACCATCTGGCTGATGAATGCTGACACCCAGCAGTGATTACTGTGTAACACAAGTCCGGATGTGCTCTCCATGATGCCTCCCACAATAATGGCAACAGAGAACTTCAGGTTAGTGTATTCAGGCTTCTTGGCTCAATCTCTTCATGGAACAGTGGTTGTGGCAGGGAATATTTTACTAGATCTGGTCAAGCAGATCTTCTCTTGTTTCAGTGCCCCTCCTTTCCAACTCCACTCCTATCCTCTCCTGAGCCCTCTTGTACGTAATCGTTTTTCATGCAAAGCATTCCATCTGTAGTTTTCATCATATTGTCCACTCTCCCCTCTCTGGCTGCTCTATTCTGAAAAAGATCAGACTGGTCTAAAAGGCTTGTACTGCTGTTTCACAGCAAAGCTTAAGGAGACATTTTCCTTATTTCTTCTGTACTGGCTTACTATAAATTTTCCTATGTTTACAAAACAGAAAATTATTTCATTTAAGTCACAAAGCCAAGTAAAAGTTCTACGATGGTTCAATCCTGCGTTTGGTTTCTAAGAAGTACAAGGATTAAGTGAAGATAATTTTTACATCTCAAAGTTCTTTCTGATTTTCAGAAGTGTTCCACAGACAGGAACCATCCTTCCCCAGAAACCAACTTAAGGATTCATGGAAGCATTTCACAGTAAGAGAGCGTCAGCCAGCTTAAAAAAAAATTACAGGATCAGTAAGCATGCTCCCTATAAGCCATCTACATCTGGAGATAGTATGTATGCAGAATCCCCCAAGCTAATCAGATCCGAACCCATGCAAACTTTAATTATTACAAATAAATTCATTTCTTTCCATTCTGTTTGGTGGAGAGGCATGAGAGAGCAAAATGATACCAAATGCCTTCTAAAAGCTTGTCTGAGGAATCACAACAATCATCCACGTTCTCTTTCCTTTTCCTATCCTGATGTCCACCTTGAAATCGTCCTGCCTCTTGGTTTCCACAGATGCTGAATTCCTCTTATGTTTCAGGCTGTATTAGTGTTAATTTTCAGTGGAGAATAGTAGCAGCATGCTGAAATACAGAGTTCTGTATGGGGAGTTGGGTAATGTTTTTGGCATGACTGTCAGTAAACAACTCTGTGTCTTGGGCAAGTCAAGTCCCTTAACTCCCTGTGTCTCAGTCTCTTCATTGAAAAGTGATAGGATAGGACTGCATGAACTCTGTTGTCTCTGCCAGCACTAAGATTCTACGGCTCTATAGCTCATTTCCCTTTTTCTCCCCTCTGGCAGAAAATGCTCAACAACTCTGCATATAATAATTTTTCTGCTCTCAGTTACTAAAGAAAAAAACGTCTTCTTTATTTACTGCTGAATATTTTCTATTTGTTTCCCCTCTTTCTTTTTGACATTAGATATTTTGAGTCATAAACATGATCATATTCAGATACTTTAAATTTGAAGGCATTTAAGGAGAATAGCTTTCCCATGTAGAACATTTAGTGTAGCTCTGCATGGAGGAAGCCAGCCATCCAAAAGTGGAGCAAAGGGGCCAATTCACAAATGAGAGGAAGCCTTTCATAATAAGAGTCTCCAGGCTCTTCAATTTAGATAAAGCTCAAATGTTATCAACTTCCAACTACTTTTCCAATCAGTCCCAGACACTATCACAGACACTTAGGACTACAAATCTGAGGACCAGTGCTGGCAGTGATGCAGTTCTTATTTCACCTCCACCATCCACTGCCAAGCAGGATTTAGGATGGCATAGTAATAAGAGCCAAGAGGACAATCTGTCATTTATTTTCCTCCAAACTTTTTGAAATTTCCCATTTGGGCTCTGTTTCCCAGTTTTAATTTGGTAACTGCCATTTTTCAGCATTTCTTTTAACAGGTTACTAATAATTTCTGATACAGGATCTCATATTTCATTTTCTGCTGCTAGAACTGCTGTTAATATTTCATCTGCCTTCAACTCGGCTGTGAGTACTGGCTGCTGCGTTTTAGAAGCTCTACTAACACTGAGGTTCTGGGAATTTCATCACCAGTGCTCACTCACTTTGTCCAGGTCTGGTGAAGTAAAAGTAATAGGTTGTCTGTGTAGGACATATCTGAAGGTGTGCTAAACATGTTATTGATTCTTAAGGCTTCTCCTCCCCAAATCTCTGACTTTAGCAGATGCCCTATTTATTTCCCATGGTAACCTGTAATTGGCTTAATTTTTAGAAGCAGAATGATTATCAAGCGCTGGGGATCACAGGAAGAGCTGGGTTCAGTTTTCTTTTGTCTGAAATTTGCTAGCAGTATCACCTGGAAGGCCAGTGCTTCTCTCCATTTGCAAGAGAGAGTTTGAGTATCTATCTGCATTGCTATGAGGATCCAATAAATTAAAGTGTTGAAGATTACTGAATGCTCAATAAATGATGGCTACCACTATTAATAATTTACAAATTCACTCTACATAATTATTGGGTTTTGACACCTTCTCTAAGGTCAACAAATTATATCTGAATTCAGATGTTTTTGAGGCTTTATCTATAGCATACAATAATAGAATACTTTAAAGTGTGGATCAGTAAAGCCATATGTACAGATAATGTCCAGAATTACTTTTTTTGCTGCCTTTCTATCTAAAACAAAATTCCTAAAACATTTTGTTCATCTAACATTCAGCCCCAAAGGTAATCTGATCTTTATGGACATATTGACTTCCTCTAGCCTTTACTATTCCAGTTTATTTTAATATTATTTCAGTGTGTATGAAGCAGGGTCCATTTGAAGAGAAAAGCCACCTTACAGTAAAGAACTATAAACAGAAAAGGTGGTTGTGATAATGGAAGAGTACATTATAAGAAATAACGATAACTCTAAAAAACAAAAGAACAACAGACATAAGAAATAGCTGCTACTGTAGAGTTGAGACTGCATGCTCAAGGAAAAGTTGTTTTGACCTTTAGACAAGGATTCAGGCCTGGCTGGGTGCACACACACCACACGCAAATCCCTTTTTGATTTTGGATCTACACTTTGTCAACTAGGCCTAGACACTACTCACTGAATGCCAAAGAAGTGCAAGAGAGATTACTCAATAGGAACTGTTGGGTACCTGTACTCTTGGGTGTCAGCAAAAGATATTCCTGGGATGGCTGTGTGGCTATCTGGTATGGGATACAAGTGGGTGGAGACCAGGTAGTGGGATTGCTATCTGTTTTTATTTGGAGCACCAGGGTATTGGTGTGTGTCATACAGAAGAAGGTTAAAAAAAAGCTATTCAAAGGAAAGAAGGCAAATTCTGGGAAAACTATGTACAATGCAAAAGGAGTGGGAACCAGGAAGGGAATCCTTCCTTCTGCAGTATGCTAGGCCAGCGGGCAAACAAAAATACTTAACTTGACCATAGCCATAAGCCTGATTAATGAACACAACTGGTCTCTTATTGATGCTTTTCTGTTCAATATTGAAAGTATATCAATGTAGAAGAATAGTTACAGGAAAAACCTAAAACATACTGACTTGCAGTTAGGAGAGAGAAGAAAAAAAATGAGAACTAAGGTTACTTTTTTGCCTTTATCAAATTTGTAATGATCCTAACAATCCACACCATTGAGACTTTCGTGTGTGTGGGGTGCAGGATCACTGGCCTGGAGTCACAGAGTTAGATCAATACTTTAATATTTCTGTATGCTATTTTCCTTAAGTAAATGAAAAGCATTTAAATACATACAGGCAGCACATGGAAGAAGCCCTAGACTGATTGCTGTTAGAACTAGCTTTACATGTAGGTAAGATGCATACTCAAGCACAACCCCCTTTTTTGGCTTGATTTCTTAATCCATTCAAGAAATTTTTATTTCAAATAGAAGTTGAGTTTAGAAACAGAAACCTCTGACATGAGAGAATTGTTTCATTGTTGCAGAGATCGGAGCACAGATTCTAACTGGAGCAGTAGAGTGCTAAACAAAGTATACTTCAGGAGGCTCAGCACAAAAAGCACACACCTCACCCCCACACTTATATTTCCCTAGGCCTGTTCATATGTCATACTCATTTCATGCAGTGGAACAGATCTTGTTTCAAGCCATACTTTCTGAAAACCAACAGTAACATCTAGTGAGGCAAGGCTTTCTGGATACTCCCACAATCCTCTCTCACTATCAGGTTGTACACATCTCTTTCAGATGCAGGTAGATATGTTTAAGATTTTCTTTTGTTTGTGTTACATATGAATACCCAGGGGAAACATAATGATGCCATATTGAAGCCCTCCCTCCAGACCACATTCACATACCTCTCACATTCAGTTCTTGAGCTGAAAGGAGAGGATGCAGACAAAGCATCATAAATCCCTATGAAATGGCCTGGCAAGTCCATTTTATTTTAGTTTGCCCTTCTGTTCAGCTGGCTTTTCTGCTATGACCCACTATACTTACCCTGTCGGCTGCTCTTACTAGCAACATGCCTTTTTAATCAGCCTTCCTGGGGTCTGCATTTGATTACAGCATTTGTGTTCTATTTTGATTCTTTTGTACTGTGCCCTGTGGTGTTAGCTTGAAAGGTGTTATTTATAAAATGAAATTCTATTGTATTGCCACTTGGATTCAAAGAGGAGATATAATATTAATGTAGAATGATTTTAATAATATCTTGAAAATATTAAATCAATTTCTTCATGAGAACACAGAGCAGAAGGAAGAAAGTGGGTTAGTAACCAGGTAATAAGACTTAAGTATCACCTGAGCCTTTTTTCATGAGCTTCCAAAAACTAGCATGAGAAACATTCTCCTAATGGCAGGGTTCTAGGGAGAGGACTACCTTCCTTAGCCAGACCAGGGCAGCACACACCTGTTTAAACATTCGACTGTGCAGGTCAAACATTTTCCTAGGCTTCAGATGCAAATTATTTTTACTACGAAAATCATGGGATGAGAGATGAATATAACTCACTTATGACTCAGAAAGGCTTAAGTAAAGAAAGAAATACAATTGGTCACTGCTAGAGAGCCTCTTCTGAGATTTATAAAGATTTGTTCTCCCTTCTGATACCTTTCAAAAGAGGAAAATTCTAGTGTTACCAAGAAAACAAGTTTCTAGGTCGCCATAATTAGAATGATTTTCTCACCTCCCAAAATTGCTGGTTTCTTTCTACCTGCTGAGCTCATAGGATGGGGTTCACAGATTGGATGGGGAGAAGCATACTCATCTTTTCTTCACTTCTTTTACTTCCACTTTTAATGCAAACCAAGGCCTAAACTATGCACTCCACTGCATTACAACTTGTGCAGCATGTCTGTTGCTGCAGGCATTCCATTTGCCCCCTATACTTTTTGTTTTTCTAATGACATCACTGAAATCAATAGCTAACTGCTCCTTAGATAGGGAATAAGGGATGGTTATATGTGGAAGATGGTTTGTGCTCTGTAGAAGTCATAAGTAATAAATGAAGTGGAAACTGCAATATGCAAAGGAAGCTGGTTGTACATCCTTGGCGGCTGCTTTCACATGTTCCCACTCACCGGTTTATAGAATTCCAAGAAATTCAGAATCCAGCTTTCCAATAGCCAGAAAGGGAATAATTACATTTTCTTGTTGTTTTCTAATTGCACTGACTGAACTACTTTGTGGATGTATGATATAATGATTCTAGAATGCTCTAAATTCTTTCAAAGGAAAGTGATATAGAAATGTATACATAGTAAAGTGATAGTTCAAAGACCATGTTTTGTTTGACAACTGTAAAGGAATGTGCTGTGGGAGGTCCTTCTGTCTATGTGTTGCTTTCATTGGTCAATGCATAAAGAAACTGCCTTGGCCTGCTGATAGGGCAGAACCTTAGGTAGGCGGGAGAGCTAGGCAGAATGCTGGGAGAAGGAAGGCGGGGAGAGAGATGTCATTGAAGCTACCAGATTCAGACATGCTGAATCTTTCCCTGTAAGCCACTGCCATGAGGCAATATAGAGATTAATAGAAATGGGTTAAATTAATATAAGAGTTAGCCAGTAAGAAGGTAGAGCTAATGGGCCAAGCAGTGATTTAATTAATACAGTTTCTGTGTGATTATTTCAGTTCTGGGCAGCTGGGATGAACTATTGGCCTCCTCCTACAGGAATGAGCTTCTCTCCTTTTTGGAATAAACCATATATACAAATGAGATGCTGAAACCAAGGAGCTAGGATGGACTGAGAATACACATCTCAGTCTTGACTGTATCATATTATCAGCTATTTCATGAAAAACATCACATTGTTCAATCTCTGAATCCATTCAGGTTGCACCTCATTAGTTTGTGTTATGTAAGTATTCCATTAATTAATATATGTTAAATTAAACTGAAAAATAACATAAAATATTGAACCTGAAAGTAACTACTGATAATGTTGCCTTATTGTGGACAATAAAATAAGTAACTGTCCTAGTTTAGTTTCTGTTGCTGTAATAAATCCAAGAGCAACTTGGGGAAGAAAGGGTTTATTTCATCTTATAGTCCATCATGGAGAGAATTCAAGGCATGAACTAAATTAGAGGCTATGGAGGAATGTAGCTTACCGGTATGCTTTAGATGGCTTGCTCAACCTGCTTTCCTTACAACTGAGGACCCCGCTGTCTGGTGTGTCACCACCCATAGAGGACTGGGGCCTTCCACAACAATCATTAATCAAGAAAACACCTTACAGAATTGCCTACATGGCAATCTAATGGAGGCATTTTTTTCAATTGTGGTTCCTTTGTCTCAAATGACTGTAGCTTATATCAAGTTGACAAAAGTCTAAGCAGCACAGTAACTTATAAAAGGGTCAATATTAATAATATAAGTCTTTGGCAGAGTTGTTTTAAGGTTCTACTACTGAAAGTAAAATTGCTCAACCAATTAAAATAAATAGGAGATCTCTTGTCAAAATATGAAGCACTGTTTAGGGGTTGGAGAGAGCTCAGCAGTTAAGAGTGCATACTGCTCTTGTAGAAGACCTAAGAACAGTTCCCAGCACCCACAATGGGTGGTCACAGCTGCCTCCAACTACAGCTTCATGGGATGCTGTTCCTTTTTCTGGACATTGCTGGCACCTGCACTCACATCTGCATATACTCACATAGATAAACATATCTACATATATAATAAACTTATAATCTCAAACAATGAAGAATTATTGTTCTTCATATATCAAATATCAAATATATCAAATAGCCTGATATATTCTAATGTAACTAAGGAAGGCGGAATCTAAAGTAACAAGTAAATTTCATTAAATGGCTACATAGGCATGCTGGCCATGCTAAGTTACTAATGCTGCATATCTTAACACTCCATATATTTGGCCAGTCACTGGTACATTTTCCAGGCAAAATTAAGGTCTAATGAACAACAAATAGGGATGAAGTTAGTGTGATGGCAGATTATAAAACTTTACCTATCGTCTTGACCCATAAACAGAGCTCTGATAATGCTATTGGAACCCAATATTCTGAACAGAATCTAGTTAAGAAGTAGAAGCACACTAGTACTGAGAAGACACAAAGCAAGAACAGTCACATTTATGTGGCAATGTGAATAATTTCATGGTAGCTGGGCCATTAAATCTTCCAAACTAGCTTAACTCAACACCAACTACTGATAGGCCATGTGTTCCCCTGTGGACAACTGAGTAAGTTTGGGCAGTGCAGCTCTTTGCCTGGGTTCCTGGCTTGCCTGAAAACTCTTTTGGGGTTGCTGCTGTCTAGCCCCATTGAGGCCCCTGTCTAACTTGTGGACCCCAGGTCTGTGGGACATAGGAACAAAGGCGAGGGAGAAGTGAGTGGTTCTTTCTAGTTCTCTGAAAGATATGTAAAATATGAAGAACTGAGGTTTTCCTCCATGAAGGAGAGAAGGAAGTGAAGCAGGGCCTCCTCCTAGAATTTCTGCTACTCTGTGTAGCTCATTTCCATTTCATATCATAGGTGACCATGAGTAACCAGCAATGCTAAGTTCCCTCATATCAAGTAATGATCACCAGTAAGCTATTCTCATCATTCCTACTCTGTACAGTCTGGGGGCAGAGCGGCAGTTGTTCCTCTGGACACAGAAGACTACAAAGTGAACTTGTAAGGAATACAAAGAATCAAGAAAGCACGACATAATCAAAGAGAATAAGTCAACCAATTTGAAAGCACTGGAGATCTGTGAATTGACTAATTCAAAGAATTAGAATTCAAAGCAGTTGTCTTACAGAAGCTAGGTGATTTACAAAAGAGCATATACCAACAGCTAAGACACCTGAACAAAATCAGGAAAATGAAACAAGATCAAAATGAGAAGTTAATAAAGAGGGAGACAACAGCAACAGTACAGAGACAAGCAAGAACGACTAGAGCTGAAGAATATGAAACTGGTCAGAAATATTCACTAGGGCGCTGTGTTCCAAAGCATACAAATATTCAAATAAAGAATCAGTGAACTTGGAAACAGATATTTCAAAATTATGCAGTTAAGCAAATAGAAAGAAAGAGAAAATAGAAAAAAGAACTAGTTTAACTCACAAGATATGAACCATAAACACATTAATGGAAGTATTAGAAGCAGGAGAGAGAGAGAGAGAGAGAGAGAGAGAGGAGAGAGAGAGAGAGAGAGAGAATGAGAGAGAGAAGTGATTTAAAGAAACAGAAGGGAAAAGAAATCCAGGGAGGGAAATAAATATTCCTAAAGGCCATAGAAATCCAACTAAATCATAAGAGGTATGTACAAGGCATTATGTAATCAAATTGTTAAAAGCAAAGAGAATTTTTAAAAGCAGCAAGAGAAAAACAATTGTTGTGTTTAAGAAAGATGTTCAGAAGTTTGCTCATAGGACTTGGCAGGCTAAAAGAGACTAGAAATTAACTATTAACTGAAAACCTTGTGGCCAGAAAGATTGTCCTGAGTTGTAAGGGAGGCAATAAGGTAAAGACTTCCCCAGACAAACTTAGGTTGAGGGGGTTCATCACAACTAGATACACCTAGGAAAAGAATAACCTCAAACAGAGCTGGAGTGCAAGGATGCTAATTTGCAGCATGGAGAACATAGAAAAGGGGAGAACTCACTGACAAAGGTAAGTTGCCAAACACTGGACACTACGAAGACTATAATGAAAGTAAATGAATCACTTTGAAAAGGGAGAGGGGAGAGAAAGGAACCAATAGAAAAAGAGAACAACAAAACATCAAACCACAGTGGAAAATAGGAAAACAGGAAGTAAGGAAATACAAAATACACCGAAATGGGCAAAATGACAGAATAAATCTTTACTTAAATTTGAAATAAACATTTATATGCCTCAATCAAAAGACACAGAGCACTTGAAAGAATTAAAAACGAAAGGGCATTAACAACAAAACCAAGATCCACACAAGTATCTGCCTAAGAGAAGCTCACTTTAGCTTGAAGGACACACACAGACTGAAAGGCAGGGCTGGCAGAGTGTATTCCATGGAAATCGTAACCACGTTAGACTGATTAAGTCAAACTGTCATTATCAGCAAAGAAGGTCATTACCTGATAAAAGGATCAATTCATTATGGAAATTAACAATCTGCTTGACCAGAAGCGTCTTGATTGGAATCCTCATGACAAGCACGGAAACTAGCTAAGTGTAAATTTCTACTATTGTAAACTAGAAATCTCCAGCAAATGACTTTTTATTTTTGCAAAGCTCTTTTTAACACTGAAAATTCTGGGAGACTGTAGAGAACAGAAAACAGGGAAAGGGAGCAAGTGGCAGCAACAGTCTTCAGATGGCACTTGACACTTCTTTGTGTATTACAAAAACCCAATACCAGAAATACAACTTGGCTTTCAAATATCAAGCTTTAATTACTAACTTGGTACTTTAGCTGCCACTGCTTGCTGCATCTTGCTAAGACATCCTTGGTGTCTGTACTTTCTAAAAAGTATCCTGTTTGTAACAACCATATTAGAGTATGTTTCAATCTTAGTGTTCTAGGGAATCCTCATTTTCAGTTTTCTTTTCTAGTATCTCCATGATTTCTTCAGTCACGCATGAACTTTGCACTAAAATCACAGTCACCCATTTATTATGATATAGAAAGTACTGACCACGTTTGAGTTGGTAGGGGAGAAAGGAGCCTCAGCTCTTATCTTTCAAGAATAAAGAATTGGGGAGGTGGTGGCCACTTACCCTATAGAGCCTGGCTGTTCCTCCTGCTCTCCAGCCTCTGCTCTTCCCTGGCACAATCCAATCAGTATTCATTTATCAATCTAATTACTTTAGTTATCTTGTAATGCACCTTATGCCTACCTTCTGCATAAATTATATTTTAGTTTTTACAGCTCACATTAATTTCCCTTTTATTTTTTTGTCATTACAGTCAGATTAGAGAGTGTTGCCTACCAAATAGTTATTCTCCCCAGTCTTCCTAGCAACAAGATTCTTTCCCTGTTGCTTAGATTGTGTGATTGTGACTCACCTAAATGCCACAGACTCCTTAGCATGCTAATTAGCTTCCAAAATCTCTCACCTGAGGTTTGAAAATTGGAATGGAGAACCTGTTGTTGCATTTGCTTGGTGTATAGACTACCTAAGTTGGGGCAGAGGCTATTTTCAGGCATTCCAAATATTACCAGTCACAGGGAACTGCTGAGGAGAGAAATAAGTAGCTTCGGGTCATTTTAGGTTAGTGACTTTAAACATAAGGTGTGATTTAATCAGAAGCCAGAATAATCATGGCAGGAGGTAGAGGAAAAGACTCAGAGTTGCCTAAAGTTAGGGAAGACTTTGGTGGCAGTATTTACCGTGAGCCAAAATTGCAGGATTCTGTCAAAGGCTCCACAAACAAAAGACTGCATTATGTAATGCATCTTGTATTTCATTGTGAACTATTCCACAAAAAAGTTTCATTATTTTGCCCCCTAGACAATTTTACCACTTCTAGGCTACAACTTGCTGTGCAGAAGGGAAACTTCCTACGTCAAAGAAAAGTTAAAATTACCAGAAAAACATCTGCCCACCCCCCCTTTTTAAAGGAACAAATAAAATTAAATTGAACTTTTCATTGATTGTGGGAACACTTAAGTTAGGTGGCTGGGAAGTAATCTTATTTGAAGGACTGCCCAACAATTCAGCAATGGTTAGCAATGATTGCTCGATTCTCTTTCTGCAATTTCTGACCCTGATAATAGGTGTGATACTTTAGGGCCATCTTATAATAGAACACTTCATAGGCAGACATTTAAGGCAACGTATAGATGGATGGATAGATAGCATGTAGCAATAGGGTATTTGTTTTCAAAAGGAAGAATGTTGGTTTCCATGCTACTCTAAGATATGAATAGTTCCACACCGCAAATGAAATTTGATGTTACTTGCCTTGATTTCATATTTCCCTTGAAGCTGGTCCCTAGTCACTGCAAAAATTTGCAAGTACCAGATAACTCACAGGACTTTTGGTTTGTGACTAGTTTACTTAGAACGATGCCTTTTAGGCTGTATGATCATATCCCCACTTACTCAGGATAGTTCTGGTTTCCCTATGATTGCTCAGATACAAACTTTTAATAGTGTCCACTTTCACTTTCAAAAGGACTCCAGTTAGGATGGCAAATTATGGGGGCTGCCTGATCATGAGCTTAAGAAGAGTTATTTACACTACATTGACAATAATTCTGCAGAGAAAATTTAAATTAATATTGGTCAATGTTCATGAAGAGGAAGATAGAAACTAAATCCATTGCTTTATACAAGTTTAAGATGAGAAAAAAATTGATCAATTACAGTGTGTGAACTGTCTTGGGCTTTGATTTTAGTAAGCATGTTTGGTTTAATTTACGAAAAGGTATATTTTCCCTTAAAATTTGCTAAGGAAAAAAACACAGCTTTGCAGTGAAACTTTTTGAGTCTTGGATTTGAATCCTAATTCCACTATTTATTTTGTTGGCAAATTCAGATTAGTTCTGTGAACATCATTATTGCTAACTCAATTCTAAAATGGCTGTAAGGACATTTAAAAAACCAATAGAGAACACTGTTTAAAGCTCAAAGTTACTAATAGCTCTTCTTACTTGAGTTTTATGAACACAGTGCTTCTTTTTCAATGTCCAGGACACTTCTAGGAAGAGCAGCATGAGTGACCCAAGCATACAAGCACTTGGGAGCAGGCTGTCTCTATTGCCTTCCTGAGCTACAGAGGGGTCACATCTGGGGATGGATATTGGCACACACAGGCTCTAAAGAGGAAACTGGTCAATCTTGTGCAAGGGGTGAGAGAATGAAAGGCAGGTTCTTAAAGGAAAAGCCTTGGTAAAAAAAAATTAAAACAGTCAATACTGGACAATTGTACAGAGGTTTTCTTTTGTACGTATTTAAAAATAATTTCTTCAGAACTTTCACTAATTATAGGATTGAGGGAATAAATTATCTTACATCTGAATACGTTAGCGGAATTTTTTTAAAGCCTATCCTGTTTTCTATGACAAATTTTTTTTCTATTTAAAGTAACTACTCTAACAATTTAAGGCTATGAGGCCTACCTTCAGGCAATAGGTTTTCAGGAACAGACACAATTTTATCAATGAACTGTATCTTTAACAGATAATTCTCTCTTTTAAACATATTCTACTTGCTAGGGTTAGGATGGATGAAGTGGGCAGTAATTGCTAAGAATCTGCATGGAGGCAGCAGGTGGAGAATGCCAACGAGACTTGGATTTTGTATGTTTGTTTTGCTTTGTTTTTCGAGACAGGGTTTCTCTCCATTCTGCAGATCAGAGTGGCCTCAGACTCAGAGATCTACCTGCCTCGGCCTCTGGGAGTGCTAGGATAAAAGGTGTGTACCACCACACCCATTCTTGGGTATATATTTCTGGACTGAAAAGGAGCAAGATAAATCTTCCTCCACCCCCTGCAGAAAGAAATTCTCTCTCACACATTCCATCTATTAGGAGTTCATTTGTGTTTAACAAGCCCCTCTTTAAAATGCAAATTTTCCCTGTGAACCTGTAAACCTCATTCACACCTTATTGCTAATTGCTTTCGTGTTCTAGAATATGATCAACACTTAACTGATATTGGCAATTTTGGAATGAACAAACAGTTCAGGGTGGAAAACGGAAAATTTGGGTGGAATAGAGCCAGCGGGTAGTGTAATCACTCATTTTGGGGAAATGAGAATATACAGATATTTTAAAATTTTGTCTAGGAGACGGACAGTAGCTAGGGTACCATAGAATGAAAATTATCCTAATTGCCAACATCTTTCTGAGACAGAACAAGTCTAGAAGCCTATGAAAGTTAAGTTCTTAAATATTTAACCATAACAACTTAATTGAGCTTACTCTTTTTCTGAATCTATTTCTAATTAATTTTTAGTACTACACCTCGGTGACCCTGCCTTCTAAGATTCACCCAATTCAAGCTCCCAGGTTTCACCATCAACTCAACAAATCCCAGAAATAAAAGTAAATGTTGTCTAATTGTTTTATAATGTTTCATAGTTATTCCTGTCAGAGGTCACAAGATGGAATTCTAGAATATACTGGAAAGTCTTTGAGAAAACTCCAATGATGGTATTTTTCAACATCATGGAATTTTGTGACTAATTCAATCATAAAATAAATGCAGCTTCAAAGGACTGGTTGAGGTGATCCAGCCTCACAGAACACTCCAGTCAGGACTTGACTATAATCCTAAATTTTCTTTGGTCCCCCTAAGATTATCAGTGCCCCTAATTAGCAGGAAGTTGCCTAGAATATTATACCCATATTCCCCCAAAATGGATTATGTATGTTTGTCTTTGTTTAGCATGTTGGATACAAGTTGTTATGGATAATGGTCAGGAAAAAAGTCAAACCAAGGAGATTAGATTTAGAGTTCTTGTTTTGAAATTAAATAACAGGAATAATGCTGTGAAATAATGCTCTTATACACTAAAGATCTGTTACTCTTATTTGTTCAATAAAACACTTATTGGCCAGTAGCTAGGAAGGAAGTATAGGTGGTTTGACCAGACTAAGAGAATTCTGGGAAGAAGGCAGAGAGTTAGTCACTAGCTAGATGCAGAGGAAGCAAGATAAGAATGCCTCACTGATAAAAGATACTAAGTCCTATGGTTAAACACAGATAAGAATTTATGGGTTACTTTAAGTTGTAAGAGCTAGATAATAATAAGCCTGAGCCAATAGGCCAACCAGTTTATAATTAATATAAGCCTCTGTCTGTTTTGGTGGGACTGAACAGCTGTGGGACACAGCAGGACAGAAACTTCTGTCTACAAAGCAATTACCACTTCTATTTTATTACTTAGCTCTCACCTTTTAGGGGAAGCCAGAACCTCCCATAGGATACCAAAGCAGCCCTCCTGACTTTTCAACCAAGTGAGTGAGAAATCTTACAAGACTCCTCCAACTAAAGATACCATGGCTTGACATTTTTCAGCCCTTGGTGATATTATGACTTATAACACCATGACAGACCCTAAACTACTTCATCAAGCCATTCTTGACCTTCCAATGATACGAGACTGCTGAGAGCCTTTGGTAGCCCACAAGTAACTCAGTTTCCATCTGGAGTCCATTCTGACTTAAAAGTCATTTGAGTTCAAGCTTGCCTGATCTGCCTGCTCCAATATCCTTGAGGGCTGTGAGAATGTTCTGATTAAGCCCATGGGAAAAAGCATTTGCCCATGAGAAAGAAGACATTATCTACTAAGACACAGGCTGGTGAGTGCCAGTTAAGGGCACATCCAGGTAGAAAATGAAGCTGCTTGCTGCTAGCAGGGCTCACAGGATAGACAGCGAGCCTGCCTGTGCCTTCTCCCAAGGACAGTGCAGGGAGGCGGTTATCTGACTGTACTGCTCTTTGTTCTGCCTTCTGCCTTTAATCCGTATAAAAGCAAGTTCTGAAATAAACTCTGGGATGTTTGGTATTGGTCAACAGACCTCCTGGATCTATCCTGTGTTTCTGTCTCAGTTTCTTTTATTTGCCATTTCTTTGATCCTCTCACCTTCCTCCAGGTACCCTAGCTGACTTATTGGAGCAGGTTGTGACAACAGACAATACTTGTTATTCTCTTAAGCTATAAGCTTTTGGGGCAATATACATAGCAGTAGATAATGAATAAAGTATGTCTAGTAGGGTGGTACTAGTGGTATTAGCATGATGGATATTTGAATTTCATTAATCCTATTTTGATACCTGTCATATACTCATCATTAGTCCATGTTCAGTCTATTTTCATTCACTCATATAGCTAGTTTAAAGTATTTTAATTTTTTTTAGTTGTGGGGTGTGTGTGTGGGAAGGTGGCTATGCATGTGTGCATGTGTATTGTTGACTGCAGAGGTAAGAAGAGGAAGTTTGATTCCATGGAGCTGGACTTAAAGCCAGTTATGAGCAGTCTGATATGGGTTTTGGGAACAAGACTCAGGTCTTCTGGAAGTGGTAAGTAGTAAGTGCTCTTAACCAAAGAGGGACTGTTTCTCTAAAAACTCATAATGTTATTTTCTAATGATATATCAGACACTAAGAAATTAGAAACAAAAGCTAGAAACTTTACGATAATGTCAACTAACCAGATAATTAAGTCTACCTTATATTTTGTTTCTACCTAACTGAAATAACAGCCATATTGATTCATTTTCATCTTTCCTTTGCCTTCTTTTTCACACAGTTCTATAACCCACTTATAAACCGTGTGCTTACATATATGTACTGAATAATAATATTGGACTCAGATGTGTAAACTGGTCACATAATTTATAAAATATTCTTATGGTATATATAGTATGCTGAGATTCAATGATCTTTATTTAAAATATATTTTGATGATTCATCTATTTTGTTACTTGAAAAACAGTTCATTCTTTTTTTAATTTTGATGTTATTGCTTGGAAAATTAACTGTGAGTTGACTGAATATCAAATATCATCTATTCTTCTTTATGCAAAACATACAGTTTCACTCTGTAGTCCTGGCTGGGATAGAACTTGCCATGTATACCAGGTTGTCCTGGAACTCATAAAAATTAGCCTGCCTCTGCTTATACTGGAACTAAAGGTGTGTGCTACCACACATGGAAGATTTTATATATGCATATATAAATTACAAACATATTAATTGTTCTCTCACACAGTTAACAAAGAATTACCATATTGATTGCTTAATGTTTATCAAAAAGTATATGATCATACTCTAAAAACTTGCTAGTTTAGTTAATGACACAGTCAAATGAGATTGCAACCTTACCTCACACCTTTCACCCAATCACTCCAGGACTATTTGCTTTATGTTGATGACACAACCTGGAGATTGGCCTCATTTGCTGATATGTGAGATGATCACAGTTGCAGCCAGTTGTTTGCTGGTATCTTTCTGGCTGGCATCAGTTTACAATGGATAGTTTTGTTAAAGGTCAGTTATTTAGTTTGGCTATTTTCCTCAGGTGCCTTGAGAAGAAAAATCGAATTATTCTTAAACTAAATATATTTTTAATATATGTAGACTTCCATTATTGAGAAACCAAATGAACTGAGGATTTACTTACCATAGCTTTACTAGGCAATTGCATGGGACACAACACCTTTCTTTGATTTGACACAATTACAAAGAATGTTATACTAAGACTATTTATAGCACTGGGGACAAAGGCTCAGTTGGTGAAGTTCATGCTGTGTAAACACAAGGATCTCAATTCAGTCCTTAGAACCCCCTTTATCAAAAAGGTGCAGAAGGGCATACATAGCTGACATCCTAGTGCTAGGGAGACAGGACCAGAAGGCATGTGGGGCTCCCTGGACAGACTGATAGGCTCGTGCTGTGTGACATCTTTCTGTATGCTGTGAATATATGTGTTGCTCTCACTGGTTGATAAGTAAGTCTGCTTTGGCTTATGGCAAGACAGGAAATCCAAGTAGAGATACAAGAGAAGAAGGACAAACTCTGGGAGATGTCATTCAGCTGCTTAAGGAACAACATGCCTGTGGCTCAATGAAAGCCACAAACGACGTGGCAATACATAGATAAATAGAAATAGGTTAATTTAAAAGTAACAGTTAGTAATAGGTCTGAGCCACTGGGCAGACTTTTATAATTAATATAATACTCTGAATGTTTATTTGGAACCTGACAGCCAGGAGAGAAATCTCTATTTACAGACTAGTTTACATGTGAGCTCCAGGACAGTGAGAGACTCATTTTCAAAAATAAAAAAAAAGAGAAATGAGTGCTACCTGTCATCTGAGGAATGACATCAGAAGTTGACCTCTGTCCTCTAAATGTACATGCACACACACATACATGCAATCCTCCACATGTACCTATATACATGAACATACACAGACACACAAAATCCATAAAGATAAAGTAATTTCATTTTTAATTCTTCACTGAAAAAAATATGTGACTTTTGAGGGCTACAGGGAGAAAACAGATTGATTAAAAAGAGTGAATTATGTCTTAAAACCCAAATAATGAAAAAAAAAGTTTTAACAGAATAAAAAGACTTAGCAGAATTATTGAGAATGACAGGAAATTCTGATGGAGAGTTACCTTTTATCAATGGTTGGGGCCATTCATTTAAAATACAGGGTATAGATAATTTAGAGACCATTTCCCCCTGATTTCTCAGTTTTATAAAACATCTACACTAGAAAGATAAACTATCTGGAAAGCAGAGATTAAGAAGGAAGGTCGAGTCTCTCTGTCAACCCCCCTCCCAAATGCCTTCTCAAAGCAGGACCATGAGGGTACAGGGAGTTTGTGAAGGCCTCATGTAGCCTCATTTGATGAGAATGAAAGGCACATCCTTTCCCTTTGTCACAGAATTTATATATTTGGTGAACAGACCATTTCTTCCATTGAAAACTCGTCTTCCATTAGGAACATGTGTTCCAGTCAAGGCCTAGTGCAACTGGCAAAGGCAATTGGGGACAGCCCAGGTTAAAGGTTTGTTTTGGAGGGTGAATTGATAGAATGTGGTAGAAGCAAGATATATTGTAAAATAAGACAAAAAACAAAAGACAAATTTTTTTTCATCCACCCTATTGTATGACAGAGAGCTAGTGGACTTTTTTTTTACTGTAAATGTAAAGAAAACAAAAGTTTCATTCATCCCCCTGTAATGCTGCCAATCTAATTTGCTATTAAATTTCCATTCAAAAGGTCTATTTTGTTTAGTTACAAGGGGTTTGATCCTCTTAAACTTTCCCAGGCAGTTTGTATGGAAAGGCAGTTGCTAAGGGTATTCCTAAGGGAACTTGCAAGACATTGGAAGGTAAATAACTTCAGTACAATATGCAGATTAGGTAGATGAAAAGGTTTATGAAATACCTTCAGAAAGAAAAGACTCAGAATCCTGTATTAGAGTTACTAATGAATGGCTGATTATAGGGCTAGGGAGATGGACCAGCCAGCAACATGCTATAGCACAAGTATGAGGATCTGAGTTCAGATGCCCACCACCCACATAAAAATTAATGGCGCATGCTTGGAATCTCAGAACTGTGTAGGTAGAGACACGAGGATCTCTGGGACTTGAACACCAGTCAGTCTAGCGAAATTGGTGAACTCCAGGTTCAGTGATAGACTCTATCTCAAAAAATTGAGTGGACAGTGATTGAAAATGACTACTGAAGTAGAATGTTGATTTCCACATGCATGCACACACATGTAGATGTACCCATGCTCAAATATGTATAAATATGATTATATATACATACAACATACATCATAAACACAGATATCTCACTTAAAACATATGTAATAAAGGAGTAAAACTACCCGAAATTAGCTGATTATAAGGAACTTAGAAAAGGTAGTTTTGTGCTCCACTCCTTGAAAACAAGCACAGGGTTATCTGAAAAGGGAGTTGCAAAGGTATGTTTGTCAATTCTATTTCCCATTCTCCCCTTTCTGCTTCCCTCTGCCTCTGTATACAGAGGTTCTGTATCCTCAAATACAGAACTCAAGAACAGAAGGCCCCAAGACCAGCTTGGAGAGCTCAGGAATCCACAGTGAGGCAGAGATTCTGGAAAGACTGCCCACTAATTTACTTAGGCTATGGGAAAGGAGTTATGAGATGCTAGAATCATGAGCATCTAGGCTCAGAATCCATCTCCACTGGTTATCATTGGCGTGTTGAACAAGTCACCCTCAGTTTGGTCATCTCTGACTCAGAAATTACCTGTGGAATTCGTGTAACATGTGTGGTGTCACTACTCACTGAGTACACCATATTCCTCTAGTATCTGCGTTTGCTTTGGAATTATGACATTTATGTGAGAGAAAGGAAAGATATTGAATCCTGAGGTATTAAGTGTTTGAATATTTGGTAATGGACTAGGTAGCATCTTGCTGAAATCTCTATTTGCTAATTGATAAAATTTTGAACATCTTTTCTTCTTATATTTTGAAATGGCTGTCTATCAGAAAGGAAACAAAGTTGTACTTTTAACTAAGTAAATTTACATTAAATATTTTTGTGATGTTTTGATTAAACTATCAAAATCTTAATTTATTTTGACATTTCTTTCATTATTATGTTATCATTGGCTGAAAATTTACCAAGAAATGTATTAGCAATTAATAATTATTTATTTCATTAATAAGCCTACTTTTCACTCTCCTACTATTACTTCAATACCACTAACACATATAATCATCCTGTGTGTAATATGAACCACTTATTTGCTGTATAAGACATTGTGATAAACATTTTGTGCTTTAACGATTTATATTTTCAAAGGCTCAATGAGCCAAGTTAGAGAAGCTCTCTGTGTCCAGTTTTTTAAAGCATTGCTAGAGCAGAGCTATAATATCTTCTGTCCATAAGAGCATACTAGTAAGAACTGTATTTCTCACTTATGCTGCATGAAATACTAACGATCCAGTTCACAAACTGCCTCTCCAAAGGGCAGCACTGGAGAAGTTGTAAGTAGTAATCTAGAATAATAGCCTAATGGAAGAATCACATTTGATCAAAAATAAAGAGAAAATTTAGAGAAGCAACACCCATGAGTCTAATTAGAATTTGGCCAAATGCATTTTAACGCTCAAAATGCAGCAATAGAAGATCACTGACATGGTCAAGAAAGGGGCTTGGTAATTCCCAGCACAATGAACTAAAGCCATGTAGATACAGAAAGCATTGTCCCCTAAAATGAAAGTAAATACTGTGATATACTCTTGACTATACTCTTGACTAATCAGCAGCGCATAAATTAGATATGTAAAGATAAAGATACACATTTTCCTATACTGATGAGAAGCTATAAAACTTAGGAAGTGAAAAGTGTATTTGGAGCCCAATGGAAAAGAGTTCTTAAAATATGTACTGACCTCCAGCCATAGTTTTCAATGCTATGTATGTTTATCTCCTAACTCTATATCGCCTTAGATTAAGAAATATTAGTGTCTATATAAAATCTTGATATTGGCTCCCACAAAAGCATATTTTCACGGAGACCAAAGAAATGTGAATATCAGTATTCTGAGGGCCTTAGGGTACTATCACAACCACGTAGTACGTCCTCTTCCTGGCACTACTACAGTCATTATTGCTATTGTCTTAGCATTAGCTCTCCTGTGTATTTCCCACTGGCTCTTTATGTAGGCCATGGAAAAAAAATCATCAGTTGTTAATTTGTTATTTTCATGGTCATTTTAATCATAAACACTTTTAGTTTCCTGAATATTTTAAAGCTATCTATGCACAAATATATTTCTCATTGCTAACAATATTATGCAAGTAGAATCAAGTTTTATGAAAATAGGAGAGAAATGAATAATGATTAACGTTGAAAGTTGAGTATGTACCATGATGACAGGATGGAAGGCGCAGTCAGGCCTTCAGAACTTCGGATGCATTGCTTTAAAACACCCTTCATCAGTTTGATAAAGCTGAGGTCAAATTTCTAAAAATACAACTTATTAAAAGCAGGAATAAATGAATGAAGGATGAGTCAGCTCATTTGAAGGAAGGGCTACAAAAAATACTTCAAAAGCATACCACATGACTTGGTAAATATTCAGTGTATCAAAATGTAGTTGCCATCTGGCGTTGATAGACGGGGCTAAAATATGTGCTTAAAAAAAGCAAGAAAGGAAATAAGTCAGCCAGGTTAATGTGCTTGTGTCTGCATTTCATAATTCAGGTATTAAGTGCTTTAATAAATATTCACTATGAGTGTAAGAGAGACTCCCATTATAGTCAGTCTTGGGTAATGTTGGGAGTGCATATCAAGAAGTAAAAGATTGGGTCAGATAAGACCCAATCATACTGAATAAGCTAAACACAAGCTGTTTTAAGTAAAGCAGAATTTTCAGTCTTAAAAATCATGCTGTAAGAACACCAACTTCACAGTTAGGTGCAGAAAAGAGGGAAGCTTACATATGGGAAAGAACTGAAATCTTGCCTGCTGTCAGCCTTGAATATTCAATTATTCTTTTTTTGGCTCTGACTAACTAAACATATAGAGAAACAAGGAAATAAATAAAAACATTGTTTGGATAGTAGAAAGGAAGAATAATTTTTAAACTTCCAGACAATTTTTTGATGCTTTTAAACTACAGTTTGCTATTAGTCTTATAAGTTGCAATCAAAAGAAGGTAAATTTGGATTAATTCCCCACTCCACTGCCTAGGAATTGGAGCATAGTTAGAGGGACAGCATCGTTGACAGGAGAGGACACTAAGAAGTATTGGAGAGAATGTGCCTTAGGTAGGAACACTGCAAGCCCGTATCTAGGCTTGGTACTGGTTATCTCTCATCCACGCTGAATG
Organism: Bramus lutescens; assembly: GCA_001685075.1. Lineage (NCBI taxonomy): Eukaryota > Metazoa > Chordata > Mammalia > Rodentia > Cricetidae > Bramus > Bramus lutescens. Next base: position 46,736 of record LOEQ01005995.1, on the reverse strand, counting down.
TCCCATGAATTTCTGAATCCTGACAATTTACATTCTAGCACATCTCTTGCAGTCAGAATCGGGCAGAAAAAAATGTTTAACACAGATTTGAAGGTTAATTAACACAGAGTCTAGGGACGTGGTTTGGTTGAAGCCCTTTAGATGAGAACTGATCAGAGTCAAATATGAATTTGTCAAAAATCAAGGTAAAAAATCTATGCAGCAGAATTAACATTTTATTGATACAAAATTATCTGTGCTTATGGAATGTCATGTGATGTTTTTATATATTTCAATTGAGGATAAACATTTATTTTCTCACAAATGTATCAATTCTTCATGCTGAAAATATTCAAAATTATTTCTTCTAGTTTAAAAAAAGTTTACAGTGATTGTCTTTGCCTAAAGAAAACACTGTTAATGGGGGCTGGAGAGATGGCTCAGTGGTTAAGAGAGCGCATTGGCTGTTCCTCCAAAGAACCTGGGTTCAATTCCCAGCACCCACATGGTAGCTCACAACTGTCCGCAGCTTCAGTTCTAAAGGATTTGGCATCCTTACACAGAAATACATGTAGGCAAAACACTAATACACATAAAAATCATTAAATTAAAAAAACCAGTTTATCAGAATCTTCTAATATACTTTTCCTAACTGTAAATGAGGAATTTATTGAATAAACTGGCCTCATTCTTCCCCCATCAACTCTGACCAGTGTCAGGGATCTACTACTCTACTCTCAGTTTCTAGAACAGCATCTTTAGATGCCACATGAATGGAGTCATGAAGTCCTTGTTTGTCTCTGAATGGTTGATTTCATTTAGTGTATTATATACTCTCAAGTTTTTCCATGCTACTGCAATCAACAGGATTCCATTCTTTTATAGCTGAACATTATTTCATTATGCAAATATTCCATGGTTTTTAACCCATTAATTCATCAGCTGGTTGACAGTATGTTGTTTGCATTTCTGGGCTGTTGTGAAGCATGCTTCAATAAACACGGGGTGAGTCTGTCTGGTCAGCACATAGGTTTTGCTTTCGTTGGATATATATCCAGTAATGGATCATCAATCAGCAGGAGCTTTCAATCTGATGTAATTTTATTTGTTATTTTTGCTTTTGTAGCCTGAAACTAATATTTAAAAACATGTAATAAGAATTTTGATAAATGATTACCATATAACCACTATCCTAAGAGAAAGATGTAGAAGTTTCTTGAGCCAGATGCAGATGCCACTCAATTCCTACAGTCCACAAAAAAATCAACACTCTAAATTTTGTCACCATAAATTATTTTGCTTTTGTAAACTTGCAAATAATAGTTTTTCTCCTCATGTTCTGTTTTGTTTTTGTAGACGATTCCGATCTCAATCAATGTTGTGTATAATCTATTCTATTTGGGCTTGTTTTCTTATTGGCATCCTATTTTGTATATCCATTGCATCTTTCCAGTTGTTTTAGTTAGGTTTCTATTGCTGTAATAAAACAGCATGACCATAAGGAACACGGGGAGGAAAGGGTGGATTTTACTAACACTTACACATAATGATTCATCATGGAAGGAAGTGAGGACAGGAATCTGGATGCCAGTACTAAAGCAGAGATCATGGAGGAGTGCCACTTACTGGTTTGCTCCTCGGGGCTTGTGCAGTCCGTTTTCTTACAGCTTCCAGGACCATATGACCAAGGACAGCTCCGCCTCCAGTACGCTGACCCTCCCACATCAATCACTAATCACTACAATGCCCTCACACACTTGTCTATACAGGCCAATCTTAATTGAGAGTTTCTCTTCCCACATGACTCTAGCTTGTGCCAAGATGGAGCACACGCGCGTGCACACACACACACATACACACACACAAAAAAAAATCAGCCACAACACCAGCTCTAGAAGATTCTGAATAAAGTCACTATGTACACATTTCTGTCTAAGTCTCTTTGAGAGCATATTTTTCTGAACATCTTGGTAAATAAATAGCTATAGGACAGTGAAATTATGAGACACATCCGGGTTTGACTCTATCAGACAACGACTCGCTGATTCAAAGTGGTTCTATTGTGCAATTTCTCTAGCAAATATGAGAGACGTTTTCTAATTCTCTGCCACTGTAAACAGAGAATTCTCTGTAATTTGCAGTGAGTATGCCTTACGTGTTCTGGACACAAATGCTCTGCTGACAAATGCACTGGAGTATTTTTTCCAGTTTTCTCTGTGCCCATCTATTGTTGTAACATTCACTACCTTTTTATTCAGAGGAAATTTGAATTTGGATACAGTTCAATTATCAGTTATTCTTTTTATGTATAAGGCTTTCTGTTGCCTCTAAATATGTCACTTCAAGGACAGATTTTTATTTTTCTCCATGTTATTTTAGGAACATAATGTTTTGTATAGGTATTTAACACAGGCATATCAAATTAATTTTAGTATATAATGAGAGATAGCTGTCAAAGTTTTTCTCTACATCTAAGTAGTTGTTTTAGTACTATTTGTTGAAAATAATCTCCTTTCCAGCTAAATTACTTTGTCTCCCCCACCCCACCAAATCAACTGGTTACTTATGATTGAGGTTGTTCTTTAAAGTCTATAGTCTGCTGTCACAACCTACTCCGTCATGGAAGAGATTGGTGATAGACATCGTGTTACCCAATTACTATACTTATAGATGATGGTGAAATAATGTGGTGTGAGTCCTTTCCATTTATTCTTTTCTGGGTCCCTTTTTGCATATTGCTGTTTTTTTATTTGATACTATATAAAATGTAAAATATAGTTCACAATTTTCTCTAACATTAGAAGATGAAAGATTTGCTTTGTATATGTGTATGTGCTTGTGTGCAGGTGCCTACAGAGTCCAAGACTGGGTGTCAGATCCCCTATTCATGGACTTACAGGTATCTGTGGGCTACAAACCAAATTGGAGTATTCGAGAAGGGCAGAAAATGCTCTTAGCTGCTTAGCCATACTTCCAGGCCTAATTATGAATTTTAATTGTAATTGTTTTGGATCTCTAAATTAATATGGTGGAAAAGGCTATCTTAAAACCATGTATCTTCAGAAATCATGAATATTTCTTTTAAGTCCTTTTAGTAGTTTTGAATGTAGGTACAACACAGTACTGGGTTAAAGACATTATGACTACTTTATAGTCTTAAATTGTTGTGTTTTTTTTTTCTTTTCGATAGGTTTTCTCTGTATAGTCCTGGCTGTCCTTGCACTCATTTTGTAGACCAGGCTGGCCTTGAACTCACAGAGATCAACCTGCCTCTGCCTCCCAAGTGGTGGAACACATCCTAAAGGTGTGTGCAACCACTGCCCAGATATATTGTAGCAAATTTATTTAAACCTTTCAATTATATTATCTTCTACTAATATATGAATATAAAATTTTTGTATTCTGAGTCTGTGGTGTGAATGTGTTTATTAGCACTAGTGGTTATATATCCACTGAGATTTTTCTGAATTAAGTAATCATAGTTTTATGTGAACAAAGACAGTTATACATCTTCATTTCCTGTTTTTGTAGCTTTGATTTTATTTTTCTTGCCTTATTGCTTTTGATATTTTTATTTGGTGGACTCATGTTTCGATTAATTTTATTCCCTACTTCTTACACAGGGTTTTAAAGTAATATATTTTTTCTTCCTTAACATGGAAGCCTATGACACTGGTGATTTTGCTTGCTTGAAGTTTAGAGTTAGGGCCGCAGTACTATTTCCCCAGAGCCACACGCATCTTCTTTCAAAATTATTGCAGAGCGTCCATTGACAACGGTATTTATTATTAGACAGTCACTTTGTTGCAAACACAATTCCTGTTTATTAATTTTTTAGGCATTTTAAGATGAAATTTCATTTATGATAAATAATCAGTTGGTGTTTAATTATTCCCCTAACTGGCAACATTCTCCCTTTTGGATACTTTGTGGCTTTTCTCTTTTTGATTTTTAGAAACTGAACCCTATACCTATATTTGATTTTTTCACAAAGTTTTTGACATTTTCAGTTATGATTGCTTCAATTATCATTCGTGTACCATACATTCTTATGCTAACTGCAACAGGCAGTTACATATATCTAACAAGTTATTTTTATATCAGATACTGTACCTTAAAACGTTGATCCATTTCTCTTTTCTTCTGAACAGATTATATGAGAGATATTGATACTGCTTCTTAAGTCACTTGATGCATTTTCAGGGTATTTATTTATTTAATTAGTTCTGTGCCTCATGTCCAAGACCTAGGTCTTTATCCTAATTTTTATTAAACTATGTTCAAGTTTAGTTACATTTTTTATGTTATCTCAAATCTCTACATATCTTTAAAGATTAAAAAAATTAGATATTATGATTTAAGTTTTTTGGTTCTTTCCATTTTTCTATTTTCTCATTTTTCCTTTTTAATTTCTTTGTCTTGAATATGTTTCTAACTTTTGCTTTAAGGTATTCATCTACTAAGTCCATCTTCTGGATCATCGACATATCTCTTTCTACTGCCTTCTTTACGGAACACAACTGTATGTGGTTTACCTGCCTAGGTGACTAGAGATACTTGAGCTGTATCTGAACACTATAGCTGGCTGTGTCACACAGGTTCTCTGCTAGAACAGACTTTCATCACAGTATTATTGACATTATATATTGATAGTATTAATGACATAATTGGCTGATGACTTTAACATTGTGGCAGCTTGGTGTTACAGTTTTTGAACCCTTATATGTTTCAGTTGTTTTTAGTAGAAATTCTGCATTTCTAAATTGTAGCCCTGCTAAGTGTAAGCCTGAGAAATTTACCAAACATTTCTAACTTTACTACTCAATCTCTTAACCTGGTCTCCTCTAGGATTCTAGTCATGACGTTACACTAGGTCTTTATAACATTTAAATATTCATTTGAAAAACTGAATAGAATTTCAGTGTCTATAGTTCTCCTTCCCCCAGTAAAATGTCATTTCCTTAAGAAAAAAAAAAGAATTTTTCACATTAAAAAAATGAGTCATAGTAGATAGGAACATGCTATGTGTCCTACTTTTGATTTTTTTTTTTTTGAGAAAAGGTTTCTATGTAGTTTTGGAACCTGTCCTGGAACTAGCTCTTGTGGACCAGGCTGGCCTCAAACTCACAGAGATCCGCCTGCCTCTGCCTCCCAAATGCTTGGATTAAAGAAAGGCATGTGCCACCACCGCCCAGCTATGTCCTACTTTTGAATACAGACTGTAACTATGTACAAATGAAATTAGACAGAGTAATAAGTAAGAAACTTATTTGCTTGGTATATCTGTGGCATGCAGCACAAGGCGGTGACAGTACAAAAATGAGTATCTTCAGCCTCATTGATTTTTTTAGGCCTTATTCTAAACATCTAAACAAGTATTTATTAAGAAACAATTACAAACTATCAGAATCTCATCTCAAATACAAGGTAACATAGTTAGATGCCAGGCTCCAGAGTCAACTTCCAAGCATTTGGAATAAGTATGTACTCTGAGATGAAACACATCCAAGGCACATGCCACCCATTCTGATGGGATACATCCCCAGGTAATACCCTCCCCCGTCTCTCATATTAGCAACTTGCTGTTGAATCTTCTCATATAATTCTTGGTCATTTTTATTAAGAGGTAGCAAAATGGAGACCGAAGACTGAAGCAATGAGTGACCAAAAATATTTCTCGAATCAGTGAACCTGAAACACCCTGTCCAATTCTGGCCATCTCTCTTGCCCTTTAGAACTCTGTTTCAGATTAATCTCTTCCAGCTTTGGCCTGTAAAGTACCAACCATTCTACCAGACCAATCACCCCAGCAAAATCAGTGTACCAAACCAATTGTTAATTATTTGCCTTTATTTCTCAACAATATTGTAGGTGATAGATGGTAACCAAAAGAACAGTGACATTCAGTCTTCAAGTACATTACATTTTAGTTAGGCAGAATCTTACCTAACTCATAGATGACAGTCATCCAGCTCGTCTATGCATATACATGCTGCTCTTTGCAGAAGGTTCTATAGTATGATTTTACAAAAGCTAGCCATTTTAAGAACCTGACTCTGTCCTGTTGGTTCTTAACTACCCTTTAGCTATGAGAAGTTCTGAGAGTCCACTGGAGCCTGTGACCCCTGGCAGTGATCAGTACTCTCTGATCCCTCTGGTGGACCTTAGTTCTTACAGCTTCATCCAATCTTAAACCAGCTTGTAATCAACTTAACTTTTAAAGTCTTTGTACACATTAGGTAACATTTGTCCTCTGAACTCCCAGGGGATTGTGGTAGCTGCCCAACAAGGAAGCCCTACCCTTCATTATTCAGCAACAGCTTGAAGAGTATTCTAATTCCAACCTTCCGTCCTCTGACAGACCAGCTGCATCAAAGGCTGAGTTCCCTGTTTGTTTGTGTTTTTTCCTGAAACAGAATCACCATTTCAGACTGAATCATCCATTAGGAAAGGATGGACTCTGGGTACAAAATTTGAAAACATGTGAACCGCAGGAACTCTGAATTGGATTATGACTTTAAGGTTCAAGTCTGGACATTTACAGTCCTTTGCCCTCTAGCCTCTGGATCCCGGCATGCTGTTCAGGAGAAGCTGCTGGCTTCTGAACTGAAGGTTTGGAAATGAAGGCATTCTCTTTTATGGAGAATAGTCCTTCAGCGACTTAAACAAGCAGCTTTGTGATCAAAATAATTCATAAAGGAAAAGATTTATGAAGAGACTTCAAGAGCACACAATGCATTTTTTAAACTTTGTTTTTTAAATAAATCTGTCAGTACACAAGCCAAGGCAACACATCTGAATGCAATATCAGTGGACACACCCTGAACTCCTTTTCTATGCTTGCCCAAGACTGACGGAAAAGGGAAATACTTCTCTTTGTCTTCGTGTTAAATACTAGTTTAGAACAAGTTTTAAAATGATGGTCCAATGCAAAAGTTTAAGATACCATGCATATAAGTACCTTCTCAGAGAGAAAACTTGCCTTTACAAAACATATTTTCCATTTACTGCTTGTGCTTGTTTAAGAAAATAAGGAAAACTAAGAACGAGCCTAACATAATGAGTCCCTCTGGCAGCAGGGAGCTTGCTCTAATCTCCTCTATCAGGCTGGAGTGGTAGTTCTGTCTCACATTGACAGGGCTGGCCTGTTTCTCAGGCTTTCCTTTCTCTCAGTTGGAGAAGGATACAGTGCATTTTCACATTCTCAAAGTCTGCAGTTGTTTTTATATAAGAAGCAATTTGCTTGGGTCACGTCAGGTCGAATGGGATGCCTGCCCAGCTCTTGGTTTTAAAGGAAAAACATACAGAAAGACACAAAAACACAGCAGTTTCCTTCATTAAATTCCACTCTACCTGCCATGGGCTTCTAGCCACAATGGAATTTCCCACCCTGGCCTAGCCTAGCCTAACTTTTATTTTTAGGGATCCCCCCCTTTTAAATCTTACGAGCTTTCTTCAAGTGAACTCTGAAAGCAAGTTTTATTAAATGATAGTGTAATTGCCTGGTTTTAGAAAAGCAGATTTAAGAAACCAATACCAAGTGACCTTCCATAACACTGCTGTATAACCACCCTTTGGATAACTTTCAAAAAAAAAATCTTCAAATCAGCACAACAGCACAAATATACAATTTAAAATCAAAACTTGTATCATGAAGAGAATAGGGACAGAGCTACTTCAGTGTTCTTCTTTAACTACATTGGTAAGAGAATTTTAAAGAAAAACAAGGACACAGATAATGTATGGGAGGAGGGAGGTGGGAGAGATGAAGGAAAGGGGAGGAGAAGGGGTCTTCCAGCTGCACTGGATGGAGAGAATTTTACAGGAAAAAGAAGGAAATACATAACACATAGGAGAAGAGAATGGGAAAACGAAGGAAAAGGGGAGAGACAGACAGGGAGAGAAGAATGAACAACATAAGGTTGGAGGTCTCTCTTTTCTGAAAGCCATTTAGGCTTCTGCCATTGCCTACAGGCAACTGATTTAATCAGTATTGTTCAGTGGATTATCTAAACTATGAAAAGCAACAGGGAGAACTTCCCAAGAAACCCAGATTGGGTCTGTGTGAAAGGCTTGGTTTGTGGCCTAAAGCAAAGTAGAATGGTCACATTGTGCTCAGGGTCCTAGAAAAAAGTTCAGTACTTCTACTATTTTTTGTCTCCGATTTACCTCAACATTCTATGTATGTCTCTGGCATGAGGAAAACTCATAAAAATGTCCTTGCCTAGTAACTGATTCACAGATTGGAGGGGAAAATGGGAGTAAACAAGGAAAAAGGAAAGAAAGGAAGGCAGGCAGGAAGGAACACACTGCTGAGGGAGGAGAATGTATCTTCCTGTGACCTTTGCTTGGCGTAACATAAACACCAAAAGATGTGATTCAGAGGACGTGTCGATCCCTTCATCCACACATTTAGCAATGCTCTGTCAAACTAAGCCTAAAGTTCAGTTTGCCAAACTTCCTTCAACTAACTCCTTTTAAGGCTCAAGTTTGCTCCTTCCCTCATTGTTTTTAAAATCATTTACCTAATCTCCATTTGAACGAAGTTTACATTTCAGGTATATCTTTGGTCCAGGCATTCTTGTCTACCTTGAGTTTCTGTCTTCTTTAAGCACTTGGACTGCTGGGTAAGCAGCCAGGTAATGCAGCCACTCCCTTACTAACACAGCACATTATAAACCAAACATTAATTCATTCTGCCTGACTCCAGAAACCATTTGCTGTTTGGGGCCATTTCATGAATTTGTGAGTAAACAAAACTTGCTTATGTGAATTTGGAAGAGAAAGAGCAGCAGTGAGTTAAACTCTATGGAGGCCGACATTGTTGCCACATGATAGACACATTTTGTTCATGGATGCTGCCTAAACTGCACACTACTAACCACAGGCCTCTCCTCTAGTCATTCAGAAAGGATTCCATGGGTACTGCATTGGTATGTGTTGTTATTTCATCTTAAGTATCAGACATTTGCTCGGGAAAAGAATGCCATTTTCCTTCAGGAAAATGAAGTGGTTTATCCTGACACTTAACAGTAATTTAGTGATTTCAGAGTTCCTTCTAACTTTACAGTAAATATTCATGGAACTTGTGAACGTGTATTTAGACAATCTGAGCATTACAGCAGTTCCCTGTGGATACATACCCTGTCTCACGATCCCTGAAAAACCTGAGAATTTGAAACACTATTTAGTTTGTGGATGTGCTGGTAAAGTGACCCTCTTGGAAACTATAGTTAGATGGAAAACTATAAAACTACTCCTATGTTTTAGATAGATCTAAGAAAGAAAATTGAATAAACAACTCTATCAATCCACTGTATAATCATTATAATAACTGTAGCCCAAGGACAGCCTCAGTAGACACAGAAATACGTTTGTACACAATTCTTAAAATAGTGCTAGATGTAGATCATTTGAGAACACCTATCATAGATGTGCTATTCACATTACTTGACACATACTCACACTCACATATGCACACATAATACTAGCCTAAGCCCAGATCCTGAATGAAATTAAATTGAATTTTTATCTGTCAGTCAGTGCATAGTTGCTTCATATATATAAAATGAAGAAGAATAAACATGAGAAAACCTGGATGGCCATAGTGTTTTAGGAGTATCTTATAAAAAGAAAAGAAACTCAGAACAAGGAAAAGGTAAACAGAACATGGTGAGCAGAGAACAAATCAATATCCCCTGCAGTTAGTAACAGGACAAACACAGTCAAACACCCTGACAAATGGCTGGCTCATTACAGGTTCTCACACTATGCTTCACATGGAGTACCAACTCAACAAATTTCCTGAAGAAATGAGAGAAGCACCCAGTGCAAGGAGGGTACCATGAAATATCTGTGGGTGTGGGATGAGTTGAGCCTTTGGGCCAGGGAAGAAATGACCTGGTGTGGGCACAGCTTTTGTTCAAGTTCACAGGAAGGAGAAGGTTAAATGCAAATGACCAAAATGTTAGGCGCTTAGGAGGGATGAAAAGCTACAGCTGGAATCTTAACCAGATGGATTTGAAGGCCACAGAGTTTGTATGCAAAAAGACATTTAAAATTTTGGCTGTCATTAGAGAAAATAATTTAAAATTTATAGTATTTTATATATAAAGCCCTTTGCAGTTATGTTAACAACAACAACAGGAAACGGAGGAGTGATATAGATATAAATAATTTGCATTGGTATGGATTTTAAGGTCAATTTTG
>LOEQ01005995.1:0-33889 GCA_001685075.1 Bramus lutescens | reverse complement strand
AATGGGGGGAGGGGAAGGAAAATGGGAGGAGGTGGAAATTTTTAATAATAATAATAAAATGAAAAAAATAATTCTAGCTAAATCTAAGAGGTTAGTAGAGAACAAAGTATTCTGTGCTATCATAACAATTCATTATCAGAATGCAAAAATAACTGCTAATAAATGCTACTTACCAGACATTATCTTGATTTTTTTTGTATTATCCTGTCCTGAAAGTTTTAAAACAAGCATAATGTCTCCCCCATTCTGAGCTTATGGACTAGCGAACCTGTGATGTTGGGTCTTTACATTCATCTATCCACCCAGCACACTTCATTGGTTGCCTCATCCAGCTCAGTCTGGATCCTGGATTCACTGTTACTCTTAAATATAGCCTTTATTTATCATATTCTCATTTTTTCACTGGGGGTTAACTACCACATAACGCAAACTTCATCTTAAGCCTATCTCACCCAATTCTATTGATTTTCTTTCCCCACCACTTTAGATCCTCAGCAAGGAGCCAAGTGGTTATATAGGGCCACAGCCATGATCACAGTGCTATCTCAACTGGAAAGCCAGCAGTGCCAAATACATTGCCTTGAAGAAGTGTAACATGCTTCATACAATTAAGAAATACTTTGATTTCTCTGTGTCCATAGAAATGTTGTAATCCACAGTACTTCTATAGCGTTACAAAAGACAAAATACCTGTTAAACTTTCTTCCTATAATTTGCTTATTCACCATGAATTTGACAATTTACCAGGTAACAGTGAATATTAGCAACTTCTTTTTGTATGTAGACAGAAAGAAATGCAACTTGGGTTTGCTTATAAACACTTGGGTGAATGATGACAAGCTTTACAACCTCTTTCTTCCTTGCCAAGTGGTTCATTTTGAAGAGTTCAGTTCAGAATCTGGACACACTGAATCCGTAATTCTGTGATTCCATAACACTAGGGATTGGTAAATTTCTGAAACGGTCTTAAGTGAGAGGAGAGCTATTCCTTCATTGCAAGGAAGGAGCAGGCGCATTGAAAAGGGTGTGAGAGTACCGTATACACAGCAAAGTGCTTATCTTTTGTCTGAATACTGGCACTGAGTTCTTAGAAATAAACAGAGGTGGGAAAGTGTGTTTCTTTCCTTTGAGCCATTTTATGAGTAGAAATCCCACAGAAATTGGTTTTGCTGAGAAAGACACCACCAAAATCATTTTCTGTTAATGCAAACATTAAAAATAAGTATCTTCTGGACAGATGATTAAAAAAAACAAAGAATGATGGTTACTTTGATACTTCACTTTACATACAAACTATATAAAGGTTATTTAGTTTCCTTACAGCTATACAGAAGATAGCATTCAAATGGTATTTCAATCACAATGTTATTTAGCAGATAGAGCTTTAAAATGCTATGACCCCCTTTTATGAAAGAAAATAATAAATTTTAATTTATTTATTGTCAGAACACGGCCCAAGAATGGAGTCGTATGAGGAGAATTCTAAGTACTTGTGAGGAAACGCCAAGGAAACAAGACAAGAATCTTGTGATCTCAGTTTCTTCAAAAACTCAGAGTTGTTCTTGGAATGTGCTTTCATGCCCCTCCCAGAGTAGCAGATAGGAGAGGGTTTGCTTTAGATCACTCATTACAACTGGCTATTGTTATTTGTTTACATGCCTATATGGAAAACAAGCTTTGCTGCTTGTCCTTGTGATTATACACAGCTTGAACTCAAGAGAACTTTACTTAGGTGACCTTTCTTAACCCTTAGGGCACAGATTGACCTCTGGATAAAGTTGTCTATTGCCTGAGAGTTTAGTCTGCCTCATTTTTAGGCTCCATTCTCCCAGGTATCACTGCCAGTTAGAGTGGTAAACAATTTATTAGCTGTTTTTTTATTGGAAAAAATATTAATTAATGACAGTATTATCTGACAGTTAATAAAGAATGGGAATTCATTTATTATAGTTCAATAATGCCATAAACAACTTTTAAAAAGACTTAAAAACAAACCAAACAAAATACTTAGAAACTCTTAACAGACCTGGGATATTACATGAAAAAATGTAATGGCATGATACTGCTTTCAAGTGCACGCAACAGTTACAAAATTTGGGTGTGTTTGTGAAGGGATGGGGGGCTTTCTTTCAGACCATTACCCTTCCTTCATTTGAAGGAGTCGGTTATTTTGTTTCTGTATTCTTTTGAATAAGTACATTACTCATAGTGCTTGAGATCCAGTCTATGTTTCACTTCAAGTTCTATTATATCTGAAAGGACTTAAGTGATCAAGGGCTGAAGAGAAATGGCTGCTTTAGACTCCCCCTCCACCCTTACAAGTTGAGAGATTCTGAGCAGGTACTGAGTCAGTTACTCCCCAGTTTCCTGTCTGTGGGAATGGTGGCAGCATATTATTCCCTGAAGACTGTGGGGACGAACGAGTTTCACAGTCATAGTTAAGTCTCTTTTGCAGTCTAAGTACCTTAATTCAAAAGTTTAGCAGATTTCGTTTTCTTTGTTTGGCAAGTAATCTCCAGTTTTCACTTGTAGACACAGAACCTGAAATCAGTGTAGTGAAGTTCCATTTGTGTAATTGCCATCTTCCGGCCTCAAATCCACCGCGGATTTCCCTGTTCTCACCTTTGCCGAGGTCTCTCTTTAGGGAGGTGCTACGAGGGTGAAATGTCTACCCCTAAGCTATCTGAGACAGGTAAATACTGGGAGGGGGATTTAGTTGTCAAGTCAATAGCAGTATGTCAATTTGGTGTGCTTTTCAGAAAGATCATTATAATAAGGTCAATAAATAAATAAGAAGTATAAAATATACATCTATGAAGAATCCTAGACTCATTGCTCTAATGAAAGTCATTTAATGAAATTCTGAGGTGCACCTATGTAACTGACTCTTAAAAACATAACCTATCAGAGTTATACAGAAGGATCTATCTTTGTCTCAGCTGAGGACTACTGACTTTCTTCAGTTCATATGAAAATGTATTCTCTCTTCCACTATAAATGAACAAATAAAAAAGGAGTAAGTACAACAAACAGCACACTCATCCCAGTAGCACATGCTAAGAACTCAGGGGCTCTCAGCTGACAGATACGTTGCCATCTTTCTCTCCTAGGTGACAACTGGTACTGTCTGGAGAAAATTTTGAAACCCATAGCTGATGGTATTACTGGAATCTAGTGACCAGAGGTCAGGAACGCTGCTGTACACCCCACAATGCTTAGAGTTTCCACTTACTTTCTACCAAACAATGATCTGATCCAAAATCCCAGTCATAGTGCTAGAGAGAACTTCTGTATGAACCTAAAAGCCCAGAATGATTAGCCTTAAACTGAAAGCCACATGAACATTAAATTTCACAGTCAATGGGATGGTCAGAAATGAAAGCTGCGGCTAACAGGCAACACGACTTCAAATATATATATGTGAACAAATATGGACACAGTGCTAATTAAACTTGGTCAAAAGTTACTTTTTCAAGTAGCTTTTGGTAACTACTTATGCCAAATGATAAAACAGACTGAACCACCTGTTTTTTTTTTTACTTTTATATTACTGAACCACCCATGCTAATATCCTTTTTTTGAATTCTTCAAGGGAGAATGTAAAAATCTGAACTCATAGACTATCTGTTATGGAGATATTTTAAAGCAGTTTATAAAAAGCAATGAGTATATTTTCTAAATAGCCATGTGAATTATTAAAAGTTACTATTCTGCTTTTTTTCTATGCACACACAGCATTTTCCCTATGCATCATCACAAACATTCGCTTCAAACCCCACTGCTCTCAGAGCAAATGAAGCTAAAGCTACCTTTCTTTACAAAAATCATCTTCACCCAGGACAGCAAACCAGACCTCTAAACAGGCATAAAAACTATTTTTTAAGTAAGCCACTTCTGCTTTGCAAATACTGAACCCAACAGTACTCCACTGTTAAAGAGGAACAATTACTTATGCAAGGAAGAACAAATGTAAATAAAACTTAAAAAACTTGCAATAATTATTATGCTAAAATTATAAGTGTGACATTTAACTTTTCTTGAGGCTTTGTTTTTGAAGACACCATCTATTCTCCTGATGAGAAAGGCTGCCTGAACTTGCTGCTCAGAGAGCATCTATCTGCTCCTGGGTGCAGTGCAGTCTTGCACAGGTCTACCCATTTCATGTTGGTTCAGCGATAAACTGTCTTGATTACCTTAAGATGGCTCTTTCTTTTTACTTAGAATTCTGAGAATTTATGTCTTAGGTGGGCACTATGGAGATCAATAAAGATGAAAACAGAAATGTGTTGGGGGCTGCTGACCCCTGGCGGATTGACTTTCTTTGCCTGCCTCAGACCTTTTGCCTGTTGGAGTGAACTGAGAAAAACAACTTGTTTTCCTGTGTTTGCAGCTGCTCTGAGCACAAGACCTTCATGAGTTCCTGATGGTAGGGAGTGAACTCTGGTGGGTTTTGCAGCTCAAAATCCCAAGAGCTGGGGCATGGCTATCAGTTAAGGATCCCTATATAAGCTTCCCTGGAGCACAATTAAGTTGACCTTCTTTTTTCAAGGAAGACCCCCGTGTCCCTGTTTCTCTGTCTCTGTGTATATGTATTTAAATCTCTAGCCTCTTTCCCGGCTAGCAAACTGGCTAGTGGTCTACAGAGCAGGTGGTACGCTACAGGTGTAGTACAGCAGTACACATACAGTTGCTACAGAACTGTAGTACACGTAGTAGTACGGACGCTATAGAAATGACACAACTGGATTAGCCACAAAGAAGATGAAAACTCAATAATTTTTGAGACGCTATTACCATTTTGTTTTCCATTTAAGTTTCTATACTGTATTCCAAAACACATTGTCTGTGTACTTTAGTATAATGTTATAATAGCAAAGGCCTGGAGAAGGGGAAATGTACATGTAATTTATAACTTCTTGGGAAGAAAATGTTATGTGGGATTGTACACATTTGGCCTTTGAGCAGTCTACAGGTGTTATCTTAATTACTTTGAGTTTAATTTGGTGGGAAGACCTGCTGACTGTGGGTAGCACCATTCCCTAGGACGGGGATCCTGAAATGTATAAATGTGAATACCTAGCACAGCAGAAGCATGCATAAATTCATTCTCCTTATGTGTTTAACTGTGTTGTGCCTAGCTGCTTTGTTTCTGATGCCTTAATTTCCTCACAGTGATGGACTGTAACCTAAACTTTTAGGCTAAATAAGCCCTTCCTCCCTAAAGGTGCTTTTGTATGGTGTTCTATCATAGCACCTGGAAAGGAAACTAGAGCAAAATGGTAGAGATTGTTTTAGATCCTACAACAGTTCAATTACAAAATGTTAAGTGACTGACAAACTGCCAATATAGGTAAAAGTGTCTTTGAAATTTCCTGCTTCATGAAAAAGTCTGCTGGATATTATGGGCCTGTAAGCTAAAGATCGGTGCCTCAATGTTCCAGAAGAAATTTGGGTGATTGTCCAGGCAGCGAGATGTCTCTGTCAATTCTAAAGTTTTGGATGTTGCTTACAATGTATTTTCTGCTAACTTAGGTAATAGTATATCCTTCTGGGGTCTTTGATGGAGTTAAAGAATGGATAGTTATAATTATAGTTTTCCTTAGTTATGATATGAAAGATAAAGTAGATATAAACATTGTAACTCTAATTCTTGTTTGATACCTGTTTTGTTATATGTAATTTTACTATGTTAAAGTTAAAACCTTCCTTTTTATTTAAACAGAAAAGGGGAAATGGTGTGGGAAGTCCTTTTGTATATGTGTTGCTTTTATTGGTTAATAAATTAAGGTGCTTTAGGCCAATGTCTTAGCAGAATATAGCCTGGCTGGAAAAGATATGGAGAGAGTAGGCAGAATCAGAGAGAAGCCATGTAGCTGTTACAGGAGATGGACCTTTCCACTGGAGCCTGCCAAAACTTTGCCGGTAGGCCATGATATGGGGTGATGCACAGATTAATGGAGATGGGTTAGTTTAGGATATAAGAGCTAGTTACTAATATGCTTATGGATTGCACTTAATATACCCAAAAGAATAGAGGAAAAATGAAATAATTAAGTTTAAAAATGGGTGGTAGAGGCAAAATGCTGTGAGCTTGCCATGTCTCATATCTTTAACAACTCTGAGAAAGGAGACAATCAGTCAAACACAATTTATGCTAGTTTCTTCATTAGTTTTACAATACAGTTATAATCCCATTACAAAGAATTTAAAGGAACTGTTGACTTTTTTTGCTGACTTTTAGTTTTTGTCTTAAGTATTGTACAAAATACCAGGCTCCACAAAGAGACGTCTGCTCTAATGGTATTTATTGACCTGTATTCTGAATAAAGAAAGACAAACATGACATGGAATCACCTAAATTGTTGGTAAGTAGATTCATGGTATTTTTTTACAATGTTTTATTGTTTTTAACCTAAAGATTACAAATATAAAGTAGGACTTTATCCTTAACTAATCTTGTTATTATATGAAACAGTAATATTTACTAAAAGTATCTTTGTAAAGCCCCAAATGGGGATACTCAGAGGTGAATTGACTGGATTTAATGGATTAAACTCCAGGATCCTTCACTTGCCTGGCTTATTTCAAGGCTCTGTGCTTAATTTTGTAATCAGACTTTTTAATGCTTTTCTTCTGAAAGCGGTGTTGTACATAGTTACAGAGAAATCTTGACCCACCCTGGGCATAAAATGATATTGAAGAGAGCAAACCTGAAAAGCCCAGGAACAAACCACACTTTTATAAGGAGAATTCTGTTTACTGTCTATAAATGCATCTTCATTTGCTACCGACACCCACTTAGAAATGCTGTTTGGTTGCATTGCCTGGGTTCTTTAAACTCTAAATGAAATTTGTCCTTTCAGTGACTGAAAATAACAGTGTTTAAAGAGAAAATGATGGGAAGGGTTCTAGGAATGTGTTTCCATAGGGAAAGTACTACACTGCAAGCATGAGGAACTAAGTTCACATCTCAAGCACCCATGTTTAAAAAAATAAGTGCCAAATGGGCTTGGGCCTGTAATCCTAGTGCTGGGGAGTAGGGTCAGGAGTGCCCCTGAAGACTGACAGCCAGCCTTAGCTGAATCTCAAGCCCCAGCTCCAGCAAGAGACCTGCCTCAAAACATACGGTGGAAAGCAATTGAGGATGATGCTAGATAGCAACTTCTGTTCTCCATATGCATGCGCACACACTGGCACACAGGTGCATACAAACATGAACACATCCATATACATGAACAGAAATGAGAAGTGTAGATGCAGGAGCCAGATTCCAGGAATAGAAAGTATGTTAGCGAGACTCAAAACTTTTCAGTAGGACAACAATAATTACTATCCATAGCTAAGTGCTACGTGCTTTTGAGAAAAAGATTACAGATTCTCTCAATCCAATTTACTTTAGTACTCACGGAAAAGAAATATGGCAAGTTTACACAGACTGTGGGAATCCTTACCACAAGCAAGTCCATGCTACCCATGTGTCTGGTTTCTAAAAACCCTAACTATATCCTACATGTGCCTCTGGACCTCACCATGGAATGCCCACACCTCTGAGCAAGGAATTCAGAGCTTTGGATCTACTATGTCTGTGTACATTTCTTACTATGATGCCTTGGCCCAGTTTTTGAAGAAAACAGAATAAAAATTAATTTGATAAATAAAAAATGAAATTTTCCTAAATATTAAATTGAAAAATAATAGTTGAAATGGTTATATCTATTTTATGTCAGATACTCCCCCCACTTTTGTGGAATAGGACTGCCTCAAAAAAAATAAAATCAAATCTATCCCACCTCATAAACAGTCTATTCCCATAAACAAAAAATTGATTACAACTTGTCTCCTGGTGACACTTACTAATCAGAAGACACTTCACAGACAGGGTGAACAACTCAATACTGCAAATAGTTCAGGTACTCAGTGGGTTATAGTTAATTGACTGAGTAGCTGGTTTGAGGGATCAGGGCCCCTGAAAAATAGAGCTACAATGCCAAAGTACAGGTGATAGTTCTCTACACCTAGGCACCCAAATGAACTTGAGTTTCTGAAGGAGCCAGTATATGCCAGTCCATAAGAACACAACTCTTCATGTGCTATTTTCTCCTTTATTTTATTTTGATTTATGTTGTTGCAGTACTGTGCATTGCTTCTAGGGCTTCTATTGCTAACCATGACTGAAAAGCAAGCTGGGATGAAATGGGTTATTTGGCTTATATTTTCATATTAGTGTTCATTATTGAAGGAAGTCAGCATAAGAACTCAAACAGGTCAGGATTCTGGAGTCAGGAGCTGATGCAGAGGCCATGGGGGGTGCTGCTTACTGTCTTACTTCCCATGGCTTGCTCAATCCACCTTCTTATAAAACCCAGGACCAATAGCCCAGGGATTGCGCCACCCACCATGGTCTGGGCCCTCTCTCAATGATCACTAAATGAGAAAATGTGTTACATCTGGATCTCATGGGAGGCATTTCCTCAACTGAGGTTCCTTCCTCTGATGTCTCTAGCTTGTGTCAAGTTAACAAACAAAACCAGCCAGTACAGACTTTATATATGCTAGGTATGAGATGTGCCTGTATCTCTAGCCCTCTCCACTCCTTTACATTTAAATTCTGTTATATTTGTTTCTCAACTTACCCTTTCCTGGAAGCATTGAAGTATTAATATAATAAAAAGTACAGATTTGGGGATTTGCCAACTTGGCATCTCATCTTGGCTCTGCCAAATATTGTGACATGTTGCTTACTTGAGCCATCATATTCTGGTATATACATTGGGTAGTAACAGGTCTCCCTTAGTCATTTTCATTTCCCTAAGCTCCACTGGCCTCCAAATCAACTGGAGTCAAAACCCAGAGCTCTTTTTGGACCAATCAAATGAGAACCTCTGTGGGTTAGAAAGTCTTGGAATCTGAATTTTGCACCCCTATGTAGTTTTTGTACAGTCAGATACTTCAAGATTACATCCCAGCTTGTCCTCTGGAGAATTAAATGGAACTACAAGGTGAGTAGTTCCCCTACATGTGTGGTTGCCCCATTAGTTTATTTTCCAGGAAGCTCAGAACCCTAAAGTCAAGACATAGGATCGTTTTCCTAAGGATCTCTCCTTTATCCTTTCCAGCAATGCCATGAGCCTACAACTTTCTTTCTGAGAAGGAAAGGCAGGTTCGCTGGGGAGTGGGGTAGGGCTGTGACAAAAGGGGCCTTTCATAGAATTTCATTAATGTGAGTGGATCTACCCCACAGGATGATATAAGGATTAATTTCTATTTGGTAATTTACTGTGTGTAAAATGCCTTGAAACCCTTGGAGAAAAGTGCTATATAAATGTAAAATAATAATTATAATAATAATAACCTCAACTATTTAACTGATCAGTGAATTAGCCAGAAGATTTAGTCTGCCAAGGGACAAGACCGAAACCATTATAAGCAGAAACACTCTACATCATCATATCTCATAACTGCTATCACAAAAAGGGAAACAAAGGGTGAAAATTAAGATAAATCCACAGTCTCAACTGATTTAAATGACAGAGGATCACTAGTAATGTTTCATGAAAAGCAGGAAATGCAAAAATGACAGCTGCATTGTAATTCTAACTCAGCTCCAGTCCTGGGGTTTTATATACTTTGTTCTTTATTTGTATGGAAAATATCTCATCAGTACAACATCTCAAATTTAGCATTATTAAAATGCTTAACTATGCTTTGGCTTGGTTAGAATATGTTCCTAATTTATTCATATTGCTGGTAATACTTTCCTATGTGAAGAATAGTGATAAAGGTTGTATGAAGTTCCAGGTAATCTGTGAAGTTGACTCCCCATGGATATACCCTAAGACGTACAGTAGGGAAGAATAAGCTATCTTTAAATATAGGCAAGTTAAATGTCCAGGAGATACCTTTGCTCTCAAAACATATTTTTGTGTAGAGACTCATGGGAATTTCGCTGTGCTGAGGTCTGATATTATCTGTTCCACATATTAGTTTCATGGAGCTCTTCCTACCAAAACCTGAGGGGGTTGAACCAAGGAGTTTTCTATATTAAACACCAATCTCTTATTAAGGCATAGGAGAGAAAACAAAAAGACGATAGAAACCTTCATAGGAATGCTTGGAATCCCTGAGAGCCTGGGCTTAGCAACTGCACTGGGTCAGGTGTCATTCAGAAGACAATTAGCTAGAAAGGGTCTTTGGTAATGAACAGGATTTGAGGCCCTGGGTAAGTTTTAACTCTGTTTATGGAGCACACAGAAAATCGTTTCGTTGTATAAAGAGATGCTGTATACTTCCAAAAAGCAAAGTGGGAAACTGAGACTTTTGAAACAAACAGGGAAACCCTCCCCCCACACAAAATTACCAATTTATCAACCAACCAGTCAACTATATCTGCCACGAACAAAACCCAAACAAGAGCATGTTGCACCTTGCTCTAGGTTAAATCATTAACTGACATTTTTCAATATCTAGCACCAAGAGTGGGTATAATACAAGTGATTGGACTATAAACTAAAATAAATCAGTATAAAATCAAATTGTTTAATAAAATCTTCAACTAAGCTTTCATCTGTATATAAGGTAGAGTGATCAATGAAATAACGAATGAGAAAATTTTAAAGAACTGAAAAGACAAAGGTAAAATTGACTTTGTATGAAGTAGTAAAAACTTGAAATGCTTTTGATTTATAGAATATTGACATGGGACACATACTGCTTAACATTGCAGAGCATTTTAAATGTGATCTGTGTTTAAATAATCCATTCAGAAACAAAACATCAAAAATATAATAGTTCTGGTATAGCTACCTGACTTCAAAGGGCTTCTGAAATGGACACATGCAAGGGTCCATGTTTTGAATTGCTTCTAGCACACAACCATATCCGGCTAAGTGCTGCCCATGAGCTATATTACAAGCACTTTAAAATCTCATCTTTCCTAGACAGATACTTGTTGCTCTGTGACACTAAAGGCACTGCCAATGCCCTGGCCTTCTAGCCATGTTGTACTCCTTGCCTTTGTGTCGCCAAACCAGCAGTTCTCATCAAAGTGGAAAAGCCGCCTGAATTGTGTGAAAGGCACAGCTCCGGATGCTCTTCCTTTCAGATCCCTGTCAATGAATACTCTCCTCTTTTTCTTGTGTAGAAAGGGGGTTTCTGTTCATTTAAGTAATAAGCACATTACTGTGCTTTTACAAACAGACTACATGTGACAGTACAAACTATACCATAGTATTGTCAATAGTATTTTAAATTTTTTTCTGTACATTAAAATATATTTATTTGTCCAGAAAAGTAAAAATAACAATATTCTTTAAAAAACTTGACATTACAATCTTCTAAAAAAAAGCTAATTGAGAAATATCAATGGGAATACACATGGGGAAGAAAAATCACTTGAGGAGCAACATATTCTTAACTGAATTTCTTTTCCTTAAATATACAAAGGAATCCTCTGACATGTGTTTTCCTTTCTTGTCATGTTCGATTGAAGTATAGCTCTTGAGATACAGAAGAAAAACAATGCTTTAGATGTTCTGATGTTCCAGACTTGCAAAATATTAGTTTGTTTGTTTTTACATTGTAAAGGCACTTCAAGAAGGAAAAGTTTCAAAGTAGGCCCATCATTCATAACATACAAAAGCAGCAACAATAGGAATAGTGGTATCAACAGTAGTCAATACTTATTTAATGTTTAGACATCCTAAGCACCATGGTTATCACATGTATTAACTCATTTAACCTCCATAACAACTCTACCAAGTTGTATTATCATTTGTCCATTTATTGATAAAAACCAGAAGAACAGAAGAATTAGAAACTTTCTCAAGATAACACAGTCAACTTGTAGAGCCAAAATTTAAACCCACGGAGCTAGCCTCAGCTACATGATGATTATGTTTACTGAGTTATATATAGGGAATATGCTAGAGAACTTAGAGAACATCACAGAGGATGGCTGATGCCACTGCTAGTATTTATCCCTGTATAATATACTATTTTATTTTCATGTAATACATAACTGTGATAAGCTTTTCACTTTAATTTAAAATACAAGGTATTTCGAGCACATCCAAAATGTTAGTATCACTAATTTTACTCAGAGGAATTATTATTATGTAAAATAAAGGCTATTTTAATATAAAAATTGAGATAGCACAAAGGTTGATCTGATAACCCAGACAGTTACCAGTAGTAACTGGGCAGTGTACTCAGTGTGGAAAGGTGAGACTGTGTGAGATTTCATCATGCTGCTCAGAAGAGTAGGAAACTGAAAGTTGATGTTCACTTACCTCTGGTATTTTTCATTAACTATTATCTGACTATGGATGAATCCTGGTAACTGAGACCACAGAAAGGAAGAAGATGAGTAACTGTGTGTAGGGTATGTTACTTTGGTGCCTGAAGATGAACCTTTCTTACTCCTTTGAACCCCTCCGCAGCAGCTGATTCATCTGTATTGCTCCTCTTCTGGTCTGAACACTTACTCCATTGTGCACAGCCCCTCCCCTTTCTTAAGTAAAAGTACAGCTTGGGGTCAGAAGGAAAGGTCAAGCTCAGGTATTCATAGTGCTTAACTCAGCCGTGCCTTAGTTTCCTCCTGTGTATAGAATACTAATAGACTTTTCATTTAGCCATTATGTTAAACAGGACAGTGAATGTTAAAGCTCAATGGGAGGTCAGTGATTAATAAAGTTCATTATTATTGATTTTAATCTATTAATACATATGTTCTTTCCCCAGGAAGATTATGTTTCTTTTCAGAGAGAATAATCAATATGAATGAATTGTTATTATTTTGTATACAGCTTCCTGAATGTTAAATATATATAATATATATTAATTCATTTAATTTGTATAAAGACTATGTGTAATACGTTTATCTTTGCTATATATTATGCAAAATGGATACAGACATTACTTACTGTGTGCCTGGAATACTACAAACTGCATTAGGGTGTTATGTTACAAAATTTTTCTCTCTTTATAAGGTTCTGACTAGTGGACTCTAATAATCACTACTTTAGACAAAAGGAAATTTAGGCTCACATAATTCACCTAACTAATAAGTGTTCAAAATGTAAATGCTTAATCACAACCCCATACTATCTGATAAATGATAAATTTAAGGTAGATATTTAATAACTATGTGACCTTTATGCTAAAACAGTTGCCCTGTTGATTGTTCCTGTTACGAGAAAATTCACGCTTACAGTACACTAATGTGGCCTGTGTTCATTATTAGCTATGAAGAAGAGACACTGTATGCCAGTCACATGGTATGCCTTGTAGGAGAAATAAAGCAATACATCGAAATGTTCTCATCAAAAGCAGTTAGGGATTTAATGTCACTTCTCCTACTAACATTTCATGCATATTCTTATGAAATCAAACTTCTCTCCCTGCCCACTCTTTCTTATTCTTTTCTGCCCAAATTTCATAGTATTAGATTTATACAGATTTTGCCCATAAGAAGCTTATATGACAAGTCAAGGAACCATTTTAATTATATTTACTCTTCATTTTGAGTATGTTTCTTTTTCATATCTGACAAAGACTTCTGAAGTGAGAAAGAAAGGCAAAGCCACCTGATTTTTTTCAAAACAATCTTTCATGTAGAATCTTTTGTCTGTAATCTCATAATAGCTTAGAAAATTTTAAAAGGAGGTTTTACCTGTTTTTGTTCTTTTCAAATTGGCAAAATTTGATTTTTTTCTTCACTTTTGGATTGACTTTACAAATTAACAAACAAGAAAACAAGAACATATTCAACTTAAAAAAAAAACCTTCACTGGAGCCTTGGCATCGCCAACTAAAGCCAGCATTACTCTGCAAACTGCTTCCGTTCTTCTGTCAAGAGCTAAAAGATGCACTGGTAGAATTCACACAGAGCCAAATGCACCATAGGAAGAAAAGAAGCAGAGGGCAAGATAGGACTACCACACTGCTGTCAGAGACTCTCCAGGAGGCCATCAGATCACAGTATCTCCACCTCCATATTGGTGGTATGAGTTTTTTTTTTCATCTATGATCTTCAACAGTGTCTGTTTAAGCATTTGAGAAGGGTACTGTGGGAGCCTGAATCATACTGGGATGCCCTGAAGAACCCTGACTTCTTACATTTGACTGAAGTNTTTTTTTTTTCATCTATGATCTTCAACAGTGTCTGTTTAAGCATTTGAGAAGGGTACTGTGGGAGCCTGAATCATACTGGGATGCCCTGAAGAACCCTGACTTCTTACATTTGACTGAAGTAATGACTTGATAATTTCAGAAAGGACTTTCACTTAAAAGAACCCCCCCCAAATCTTGTCATTAAAGAGAAACTTATTATATATATACCCATTATTGTAGTAAATAATGAGACTGCATGAATAAACTTGGCCTGAGAAAGACTGTGGGAATGTAGCTGGCAAGAGAACAGAGACGATGAGGCTGCTGGGGAAATGCACAGGTGCTTGACAAAGATACTTCCAACTTTGCAAGATAGGTAGTCTAATCTTGGTGCTGATTGATTTTTTTGAAAGGCTTTCTAATAAAATAAAGGGAAATTCAGGCTGGGTATAGTGGCATATGCCCTTAACATCATCATTAAGAAGGCAGAGACAGGTTTGTATTTGTGAATCCAAGGTCATCATGGCCTAAGACTATGCAGTAAGACCTTATCTCCAAACTCAAGTTCAGATACTATTTTACATACTTATGAAAGAACTATTTTAAAGATGAGAAATGACATACTTGGATAGTTATTTATTTATTTTAGTTTTGCAATTCTGGTGATCAAACCCAGAGACTTTTGTTTTTCTTAATTTCACAGAGGTTAACTTCACTACTCAAACTATTTCAGACAGAATACCTCTTCCATTGGCTAAGATGTCCACCCTAAAAGAATATGGTTTGGTGTAAAATTGTATAAATCTCTAAGCTATCCAGAGCTGGGCACCACTGGATTCCTAAATGAGTAAAGTATTTAGGAAGCCTGACCTGGACATGTCATTATCCTCTGATTTCACAAAGGCAAATTTGGAGCACCCCACTCACTTGCCTATACAGAACTCCAGCCTATGGCAGAATCTGCCCTGAAATCCAGGTGTTTCTCCTATGAAATCCCACTATGCCCCAGTGGTTCACCACTGAAGTCCTCCCTTCTCAAGCACAGGGACTCCCCAATGTGCTCTTCTCTTGACTTGCCTTCACCCTGGGTAGGCGATCTTGTATTTTTTTTTCCCCTGGGATAAATAAAGAATCCCATTTGTTTTGCAAAATCTATTTGAAAGGCCACTTCCTCCTTAAAGTTTTTCTTTTCACTCCCCCTGAGGATCTACCTTTTTCTCTGACTTCCTATAGCACCCTGACCATCATCATCCCTTTCTCTCTGCTGTATGTGGATGTAATATTTTCTTTATCTCCTTCAAGAGTTATCTAACTTCCAGATGGTTAGAGCCTGAGGGTATTGGCCTTGAACTTTCATCTGAATTTGACAAATAAAAATCAGCAAAGAAACATGGTGTATTGGTGTATTTGACTAAGTAATGATGTTCAAACGCTACAATGCCAGAACGAATGCTTGGTAACTGTTAGATAGATACTATGGAGTTTTTTTTTACTTGATCAGTCATGCCTTACTTTTAAATTCATTTAATAATTTTGTACGCTCACCAAAGGAACTACAAGGCTGCTTTATAGAATGTTTTCTGCTCACTTGAATAAAATCTTTCAAATCAAATCAAATCAATAGAATAAGAAAAAAGAGAAGCCTATTGTGTGATAAAGACTGCTATTGGATCAAACAAACAATGGGTACATTTTTACATCTACCTGAGTACAATCATGATAGAGTCAGGAAAATGTGCTAAACTGTAGAAAGCTGAGAAATGTACCAGCTCACTCCTAGCATCGCTGCCAACACAGTCTTTAGGAATGTATTTGACCACCTTACTTTGTGAGTGGTGCTTATAAAAATGCACGATTAATCTGCCCATTGATACTAGTTTTTAAAACAAACAAAGTAATTTAATACCAATGCAAGGGATAAACGGCTAACATTTACTGAGCCATTTATTATCTAGGCAAGATAACAGATTATTGTTCTAAACATACTTTCTCATTTAAATCCTCATCAAAACACTAAGATAGCTAGTATTTGCTCATTCTAAAAAAAGCCATAACTAACCACATAATATAAACTATTTCCTGGATGTCACGTTATTTGAAAGCTGTGGAAGAAGAATTAAAAAAAAACTAAAGCCCCTAGTCTTTTGCATTTATATCACTCTGCTTCTTCTTGGAATCCAGTTCTAGACCAAAGAATTTGAAACAATGTGGATTAATACTGTAACAGAAGGGCTAACTATAAAAGTATGGCATTAGACACTGAACAACAGAAAATATTAGATAATATTTACTACTATCATTGTAAGCATTTTGCTTATATTCACTGACTGAATCTTTGAAGCAATTTTTTTTAGGTGAATGCTACCATTATGATCTTTACTACTTTTCTGGAGAGAGACTCAGACAAAAACAAAGCATCACAGAATCCTAAAGCTAGTCAGCAGTTAAGCAGGTGGACTTCAGAGACCAATGTCCTCAGAGCTGTGTCTCTGTCTTTAGTGCTCCCCCATTAGAATGAAAAGATATTAAAGACAAATGGGGTTCCAAACACGCTTCCAAAGGTGCAAAGTTGGCCTTAATTAATGCTACTTTCTATCCTTTTCTTTAGTTATCAAATGCTATAATAACAAGCATAGTAATATCACATTAATTTAGTTTTAATGTATATTTCATTTTTGAAGGCTTTAGATATTACATTTTATAAAACTAGCAGCGAATGTGAAGATAGTAAAAGCCAAAAGGACAGAGCTTGCTGCGAGATTGTGTCTTGAAAAATGTCAGAAACCACGCCTATGAAGTCTTACTAACATCTATACTTCAATAGGAGTTGAACTAGGATGGCATGACTAGACATGCTAACATCATGGGGAAAACGTAAGAGGCTTCAGCCCCATGCAAAGGATTGTAAGCAACTAAGGAATGCTGAGAGTGGAGAAACAGTCTTCCTTAGTAAAGGAAATTGAAGTTATCCAATAGCAAAGGGTCAGCTCTGAAAACATATACACAAAAGTGACAATACACAGAAATACAACAGTGAGGTTGTGTTTATGCATTTAGAAATATAAATATACATGCACATACACACACACATATATATATAATACATGCAACAATAATTCAAGAAAAGGAGGCCATGAATTTGAAAGAGGGCAAGAGATATACATGGGATGGTTGTAGAGAGTGAAAGGAAGGAAGAAAATGATGCAATTATATTAATCTCAAAAAGTTAAATAGTTACTTTTAAAAAGATAGTGGATGTGTAATGCAAGAAACATATAGTAAAATGATGTTGACTATTTTTCCACTATGGATATAGATAACAAAGGTAGGATATGTGTGTATGCACAGATATTTTTTTTAAAAAAACAAATGGTTTATATATACAGGAAAATAAGTATAACAGTATCCAAAATTTTGAAAGATTATTATTATGATTTTGAGTGATTTTAATTACTCTCTTGTAGTTCAATCTATATATTTGACAATACCAATGAATGATTTTCATATGAAAAATTAAAAAGAATAGCTCTAGCAAGTCACATTCCTATTTCAGAAGTGAGAATACTGAGGGCAAGATCAATAGAAATCATATGTAATTTTGCCCTTATTTATTGATAGACCTTGAACAGAAACTAATGCATTCATTTCTAACTAGTGTGTTTTCTCTGGCCTCTAATTCTCTTGAGTTGTTATCACTACTGTGATTCAAAGGAAACCTCGGAAGAAAGCTGCGGAAGGGGCTAGAGATGAACAAATTGAAAACGCACTGCCAGCCTCTACTGAGGAGTGCCTTTGTTGCTTCTTAGTGTTTTCATTCAGGCTATATGTTTCTAAGTCCAAACCCATACTATAAGTGGTAGGCTGTAATGGCACTTCTAATTCTTTACTTACTCTCTGTAACAGAACATTATCCATATACCACACGCCTTTTCTGTGACTCCCAGCAGAGGACGTGATCATGTGTGGGATTAGTACATGTCTACATCTGTTGGCACTGAGTTTAGTGAAGTAATTTGAGTTGACTGATAGAGTATTACAAGAAATGAAACGAGCAGAGGCTTGAGGGACTTTTGTAGGGTGACAAATTCTAAAGTTGTTAATGGTTTATTTATCTTTACATAGTAAAGGCTAGCAAACTATTTAAAACTGGAGAATTGATTTTCATGAAAGACTATAGCTAGCATAATATATCATGTTCTCTGCACTAACTTGGATCCAAAATTAGCCACTTAAAGAATTTGGAGCCTCCTTCTGGAGTATTTCTGAACCTACTTCTTGGATGTAGCTTGGAAAGATGTGTGTAGTATCAAATGATTATCTTAATCACCACACCCTGAAGCAATCCTCTTTATACCTTATTGCCATTTGTAGTCCAAGCTTCATTAGTGCCTCATGAAAAGCAGACTCTTCCTTGGTGGTAAGTACAGACAGAATCAATCTTATATTTCTGTTAGAAGGCACCAAGACTTTGCCATTTCTCATTCGACCCTGGCTTCACAGATTTTCAGCAATGCTCAGAAATCCACTGAATTGACTGATACTTCAAATATACTGATTTTGCGATTACTACCAAATGACTAGATTTACAACCGTTCTCCCATCCTTATATAGGAGAAAAATATTTAGGTCCTCACACATTTCCCTGAGTCAATTACAATTTCCAGGTTATCAGCCAAAATACATGTTCTTTCATTTACCAGCTGGGGACCAAGTATTCTGAACTGTTTGGGAGGATTAAGAGGTGTGGCCTTGTTGGAGGAAGTGTGCCTCTGGGGTGGGCTTAGAGGTTTCAAAGAGTCATGCCATTCCCAGTGTGTTCTCCTCTTTCTGTCTCTCTGTCTTATGGTTGTGGATCAAGATGTGAGGTTTCCTCTGATCAACTCTAATCTTCTGAAACCAAAGCCATTCTTTCATAAATTTCTTTGGTTATGGCATTTTATCATAGCAATAACAAAGAACTAAGATACTGAGGAAGAGCATGTAGAGTGTACTTCAGCCAGGAGGAGCCTAGGCTAAAGAGAATTGTTTCAGGGACTGCTAGAGTCAGAAGTAGATTAAAGGATTAGACATGAATAGCAGATAAAGATGACATACTAGCCTACAAAACTTAGGGGCAGACGCTGGCGTGATGATAGTGACACAAGTGTTATTGGAGTCACCAATCACTCTGATTAGATTTAAGGCTTACTTATTGAGATGAAGCCCATACTGACACTGTCAATAATGTCAAAAACCCTAAGAGTAAACAAATCCCACTGTTCAGCTAAATATACATAACAATAAAATGAGTTCTAATCATTCACTGATATACCAATGGATTCATGCACCACTCATTCCTCATCAGCAAAGTTTCTCCCTGCAGAAGACTGGAATTAATTCAGAGAATAAAAGACTTCAGAGTGCCCAGCCCTAAATGGGAAGTCTATATCAAAGTCTTCCCTCACGGCTCATGGATCTAAGTGGCATAGGTGCTAGAAAGTTTGCAAAAGCCAGAGTTGATGAATGACTTCAAGAAAAGAAAGTGTTTTTCAGACACAACTAGAGAAAAGCACAAATGAACTCACAAACTGTGAGTGCATGCACAAGAACTGTACAAAGCATATGAAATCCCATCATGGTGGAGAGGTGGTAGGCAGGAAGTCCACCCCTAGCTGACTTTGTCCCTTGACTGCTGCAGGGAGAGGAAAAAGCCTGTTTTCTTGAAAGGAATGACAGTTGGTATATCCAGCGCTGGCCCTGCACTCCAGAGTAATTGGCCAACCTAAGCTACACTCATTAGAGAGAGGTGGGGGAGGACAGAGGAGGATAGAGAAACTATGAAGTACCGGGGGAGGAGAAAGGCAGGGAAGGATCTAGGTGGGAGGAGTCAGGAGAGGGAGATAAATACCAAAATATATGTATGAAATACTCAAAGGAAAAATGTAGGTGCATAACACACATTCTGATCTGGTACCCTTAAGGAATGGCTTGGGGGAGGAAAGACAGTCATCTTTTCTCAATTATACTCCACATAGGGCATGTCTAAACTCTTCAAGATGCCAAATCTTAGAGTAAATAAATCTGTTGTGTACATTTATTTATGCTGTGGATCATTTGTTTAATGATGCAAAGATGTGTAACACTCTTTTATATTGCATTTGTTTAACTCTGAAAAGCTGTGTTACTTTGCCTGCCTAAGACATCTGATTGGTCTAATAAAGAGCTGAACAGCTAGAAGCTTGGCAGGAGAGAGGGACAGGTGGGGCTGCCAGGCAGAGCAAATAAATAGGAGGAGAAATCCAGGCTTGGGAGAAGAGTGAGGAGTGAGAAAAGGAGAAGAGTTAGACACCAGGGGCCAGCCACCCAGCCACCTAGCCAGCCACCCTGCCACCTAGCCAGCCACCCTGCCACCTAGCCAGCCACCCAGTCAGCCACCTAGTCACACAGTCAGCCACCCAGTCACACAGCCAGCCAACAGTCAGCCATGAATTAAGAAGAAAAAAAAAATCAGAATAAAGAAAGGTAAAAATCCAGAGGTAAAACACCGTTAAAGAGAAATGGTATAATTTAAGTTAGAAAAGTTGGCTAAAAACAACCCAAGCTAAGGCCAAGCATTCATAAGTAAGAATAAATCTCCATGTATTTATTTGGTGGCACACCCACCCCACAAAGACGAAAACTACAACAACAACAACCAGCAACATAAACAAAAACAAAAACACAACTACATAAATCCTAAAGTGTTCAGGTAGGAAGCAGAGTTCCTAGGAGTCATTCATTCATTATTATCCTACAGAAGCCTGATATGTATTGATCTTTCTGTGCTTGGGAAAAATGTTTGAACAATTTTGGGAAATTAAAAATAATGGTGATATTTTATATCATCTTGCCAAGATGTATTGAAAATTGTCCTGACATTTTGAATTCATGGCAAAATGCTTTTCAGTTCATATTTTATAAGGTTTTACTAAAATGGAAGACAATTGAAAGTTTAAGAGTGGTATCTACATGTACTAAGCTTGAAGGTTTCAGAAACAAATGAGTACTTTATAGAAAGTTATTAAAAGGTCTCTAAGCTTCTAGAGCTGTCTCAACATTGCTGACCTACTCTGTTTCTTATAACTGTACCCAAGCAGCTTGCTTAAGGAGGTAATTAAGTTTATTTCACAACTGACTAGGCAGCAGAGGACTTTTCTGGAACACACTGGTTTAGAGGCTCATGTTAGGGTTGACAATAAATACTTTTGTGGTTTTAAAAGATTGATAAACCAATCATTCCTGTGTTATAATGTATAAAGGAAAGGATTGCATTCTTAATTTCCAAAGCTAACAGTAGGGCAGTGTGGGGCAGGTTTCAGTCCGTTACATGAACTTAAGTGGCTTTTCCTTGACAATGGGTAGGCTACTAATTTTTTTAAAAAGTGTCAAATAGAATGCACCCAGGATCCCTTTAGACCCCTCAGTGTTTTCCATCCCGAGACATTAAACTCAGTTGCAAAGAAACAAGATGTTAATATTTACAATGCTCTTTCCATTGTATATCCGGTCTCTTTCTCTTATGCACTTTCTTCCTTTTCTTTTCTTTCTCCTTGTTCCCTAACCTACTTCACTTTTCTACCCATTTGTTCATATTTCCCAATGCCCCTACCTCTATTAGTGTAAAATCTGTTCATCTTGAAACAGCCTTCACGGATGGAAAAGAAAAGGCCCTAGACAAAGCCCCCATCTGAGACAAGGCCCTCCAGAGGGTGGCTGAATGGGGACTGGCATCCAGCCTGTGGCCTGAGAATGTTCACTGCTCTGGAGGCTCTTACTCTGCCAGCCATTAGGCTTCAGCAGGCTTGATAGCTGGATCAGGCCTTGTGATTTCAAAGCTTTCCTGGCTGACAAGGACTTGCTAATTTCAAACTTTCTAACCAATTACAATCACAAAGAACTCAGGACACTAATCAGTGAGCAAACTGAGACTGCTGGAGAGAGTCGGCCTTCACAGGTTTCTCTTGAGGCGCTGCAGCAAATGTGCAGCTGGGACTGCGCTTCAGTCAGTCCATAAAAACACCACGAAATACAAACACGCACAATGGATCCCACTTGCTGTTGTTCCCAGTCGTGAGGTATGTAGAAACCCCGTCCTGTATTCAGCCCATTAATTTCTGATGGTGTTAATTAAAAACTTTTGATGCTGGTTTGAATGGAAAATACCTCAAACAGTGTTTCCTTTATTGAAGCACTAAGTTCCAAGTCTTGGATTATTAGGTTAAGCTCTGTCAGCAGTGAGACCAACATAAATGTTTTTCATACCATCTGCTTTGACCAAGAAGAATAGTAATAGCAAAAATAAATAAATAATAAGAAAAAAAAGAGGAAGAGGAGAAACTGTTTAGGTTGAAAACACCCTCATTTCAATCTATTTTTTAAAGAATTAAATTGAAAATTCAGGTCCTTGAATGTCAAACAAATGGTTAAGAAAAAAAAGAAATTTTTTTCCCCAAATTCTTACAGAACATTCAAATCACCCAATGTTCCAGGGCCTGAATTTTTTATATTTTCAAATGAGGAAAGCTGCTTAAAATAAGCAAAATCAGCTGCTAAAGTGATTCCTCTCTGTCTTTTCCCTCTACACTCTTTCTACAGGCTGATACTTGTGACTTAAGAAACGTAATATAATCATTGACGACTAGCGCTTCCTATGTAGCACTCACATAGACCAGAGTGAAAGAAACTCTGAGTGGTGAGCTGGAGAACACATTTCCAAAGCTCAGCCCATGCAGCAGGTCAGGGCACAGAACAGTGACTCTGATTTCTTTCTCATCCTGAAAAGCCTGGGAAGCCTTGGGAATTGAGAGAGCCAGGGAGAGGAGAGTGTGAGAAGTGCCTTACTGCAGCCCAGAAATAACAACCGTCTCCTCCGTCCAATGCCCTGCGAAGCCTGAAACAAGACACACAACTATTCGGCCTGGTTTTTCACACTCGTGTACAATTTAGTTACTGATAGTTCTCCCCTCCCCCACTCCATGATGGACGGGTGCCGGAAGTCTTGAGTATCCACAGTAAGAACCCACAAATATTATCTTTCATCGACTCTACTTTCTTTTTACTTTGCTGTGTCCAGAGTCTATCCTTTTTCCCTTTCCCATCTTTCGTTTGTTCGCACTGCCTGTGATGTCAACTGAATCCTTGAAAGACCATAAAACTTCCTTCTCCACCCCCACGCTCCCTCGTCCTCATCACTGACTCCCGCGCTGATCACCGTACAGCTAAAAAAGAATGGCTTTCTGTACAAAGGCTAGCCATCTGGCCAGCGTTTCTTTCTTCCCTCCATAATTTCAGGCTTCCTTGGCCTCAGCCTCTGAAACAGTTGGCAGAGTTGACCCTCCAAATCTGATGTGACACAATAATGATCCTTTAGCAGCACCAGGAGCAGCAGCAGCAAAACCCCACAGTAAAGCACAAGAGGGGAATACCCCGAGTAACAGAACTGAAACTCCATAAAGGAAATAGCTCTGAGCGAACCACAGGAATCCGTTTGCTCACAAAATTTATGAATTTTACTCCAATTAAATTGATAGGTGATACTGCCTACAATGGGCAGTAAATGTAAATTAACTACAGATATATAGCAAATGAATGCATTTAAAGATAATTTCCAGATGAAATGATTTTTTTTTTCCTAGAGACCAAGTTTTTGTTAAACTTAATCCTGACTCTCTTCCCTCTCCAGCAGTAGAAACATCTGGTAGGTTTTAGATTCCCCTTGAATTTCCAACTTCAAAGGGAATTATAAAGAATAACAAATACATGTACCGGCAGTAAAAAAAAAAAAAATTAGAGCAGCAGGAGAGAATGGTAAAATTGTCCTTATTTGACTGCTAGTTACAGGCGCCACAGGCAGAATGAGAAAAGACAAGGGCAAGAGCACCTGTCGACAACCAGAGTTCCTGCAAGGAACTGACTCTTAAATGCACAGGCCACAGCAATCCTTCAAGATTTATTTTTAATACTGAAATGAATAAAATAACATTTAATATATAAAAGGAATTGGAACAGAAGAAATGATTCACATTTCCTTAACAAAAAGTTTTCATTGAAATAATAACAAATAAATCAGTAAATTTTATAGAAAGAATGACTTGGAGACAATCTTAGAGACCCCCTTGGCCTTTGAGTTTTGATTTAATTGGAGGAAATTGTGAATATTTTTTATATTCCAGAGAAGGCAGGATAAGCCACCCCAGAAATAACATGGCTCTGAACAGACCATATACCCATCTCATCGTGATAAAAATTGTTCTCCAAGAGCATGAAAAGTAGCTGCTGTTTCTTCCTTGTTCTGGCCTCTATCTTGGAGGACTGACCAGATATTGAACTTGTTAGTAGAAAAGGGTTTGATGGAACCGTGATATTTGTAATTCTAACACAACTAACATGCTGTATTTGAAAATATTTTATAAATATGAGTTTATTTTTCTCTATCATTTCCCTAGCAAAACTGAAACACACTTTCTAGAGGACAGGCCTTGATGTAGTCAAACAGAAGAAAATGAGAACATCTAGAAAAAGTACAAGGTTGCCATTGTAATTTCTTTTATAAACAGCCTCCCCTTTTTTGTTTTATGAGCATTGTGGACTACAACAAGAACAACAACAAAAACAAACAAAGACAGATTAACCAATCAACTTTTGTGTGAACAAAGAAAGAAAAATAGTTAAGAGCTAAAACTTCTTTAAATAATTAATTACAAGAGTCTTTACACTCAGTCCTCAGAGGTTACAGATGTCCATGCCACAAATACATGAGATGGACTCACAGAGCGACAAAAAGGAACACATCACCTACAAATCATGAGTGTTTCCACAGTGGCGGGCAGAGCACATAAAAGTGGTTATCATAGGAGTCTAGAGGGTCCCTTCGGAGGAGTCCTCAGATGGAAGACGTCTCCAAACCCATCTCCTGTTCACACTGGAGATCTTAGTCAAGAAGAGACAGGATTCCTCTTTAGCATTCCAAAGGACTGAGCTGACTATACAATTATCTCCTTGAATATCTGCCTTCAGTAGACACTTCATTGTTCCCTTCTCCACATGAAACAGAATCAGAGGAGTTATCTTGATGAGGGAATAACATAATTTTTGTCCTCATGGCAATTGCTCACAATTGTATAATATATTTTCAATAAAGACTTCCCAGAAAATATGGCAGGTTCATGGAACAGATTTAATAATATGAACAAACCATTCCATCTCCTTTTGTTGTGGTTAGCAGCATCTTCAGACTTGCAATGATAATCCTGTCATGATGGAGGATACTGACAATGGAGGCCCTGCCTTAAAATAAGCAGAATCATTAAACTATAATACTGAACTTAATTCAGAATATGAGGTAAAAAGTATGGATTGCTATGTTATTCTCAGAATGTTGATTTGTAGCTGGGTGACATACAAGATCACAAACAAATACAACAGCAGGGTCCGATTGTCAGGACCCAAATAGCTGCACAGAAGGAAGAAACACCAGTTACTCTCCAGGCTTTTAGAGACCAGAACTTTTATCAGCACGTGATGAGCCTATTGGTCTGTTGGAAGCCCAAGATACTTCTGAGATGGCTTCTCCTGCTCTTTCTGGAAGAAAATACTATCATTTTATTATTGATAATTATTACTACAGCTGCTATGATGGTGAAGCTTTGGTCGGTAACTTGGGTGTATGGTATAATACACAAACCAGAAAGAATTGTGGTTATTCTCTCAATAGTTCAGGTTTATGATAGGCACATAGTACGCATAGTACGCATCTCATGTAAGGGAAGGATGTAAGTAAATGATCATTTTGTGCTGTTAGTATGTTATCTTCAAGCAGTGATAGGAAAGTGAGCTGCTATAAAATATAGGAACAAATGGCTTGTTCCTCCCTTGTCATGCCTGCCTGAATGAACTAGGCATGTTTCTGCTCTTTAGCTAATATTGTAATGGTGGTGATGCCAAGCCAGAGTAAAGTAAAAACAATGTTCAGAAAAGAGATGGAAGAGGAAAAGAATTTGCATTGTTTACATGCAGAGAAGAAATGTCTACAGATGTTCTGTGGGATTGCATAGTTTATTGCTTGTGTTATTTCTTTCTTTTTTTTACCATGTGCTTTTCCTACCAGCTCAGACTGAAAATATTTTGTATGTGTCCACATTGTAAGCCATCATATTTTTCTAGACTAGAGATTTAGTGTGGTGGAGAAACCTTTTATTTCTTCTCGAAGGGTTAGGCACATCAATATTCTAGCTACTCACTTTCGAGGCCAATGGAAACTGTGCGCCTAAGATTAAATAGACCAGAGTAACACATAAATTCAGGTTTTACAGAGGCAGTGTGTTACTTAGTTATACATCCTGAATATCTGATGAGTATGAAACACCTGTTGGAAAACACACTGCTAACGAACAGCCTAAAAGACAGCAAGAAAGGAGAAACTCATAAATAGGTTCTCTACAGAAAGCCCAGTCCCAAGAGACCATTCTGCATCTGTAGAGCCCATTAGTGGCGGATCTGGTCTATCTTTGGAAAACTGGCTTGTAGAAGTTTCTCTAGGATGCTCTTAGGAGCACAGGGGCAATAGACACAGGCACTGCTATTGTACTGTATATTGTTGCTTCCCTCAGACACAGAGCTGTGTGTGCATGGGTATAGTTGTTTTATATGTATATAAAACAGGGCTCATACTATTACATAAAAGCTCCCCCTTTCAGATTTAAGAATTCCACATAACTATTAGATGCTTTACACTTGCCCAAAAAGCTTTAAAAAAATAAATGTTTGAACAGTATTATGTTTGGTTTAAGTAGTTTTTCCTCTATCTAGTATGTGCTTAAAGCAGTTAGATTGGAGGTCTAAGTAGTCAGAGAATGATTTTTTTAACTTCAAATAATTGTATACATTACATGCATTTGTTCAATAATGTATATAATTAATCCTGCATAAGTCTGCCATGCAAGTTTTCATCTAAAAATTGAGGCAAGAAAAAAAGAAAAATCTCTACAAGAAAAACATCTGCCCCAGAAATCTAACTGTACAAACTGTCTCTCATCAACCAAAATGCTCTGTGGTTTGCAGATGTGCCTGAGGATGTTATAAAACAAGCTACAAAGATTTTTTACAATCAGTTGTTACATATTAGAAAACGTGAGGCCAAGACACTAAGAAGAAAAACAGTATTCTACATAATGTTGAGAACTGTTTATCTGAAACTTTTTAAACATCAACATGTACAAGCTTCCTGATGAACCTGAAATATTAGTTAACTAGTTAACTGCCATGATATCTGAGGTTTGCCTCAAAACAATAAGACAATACAGTGGGAAACTGCTAGGCCACGAGTTAAGCCATTGAATAAATTAGATGATGAAGGCATGGGAGTTCATTATTGTAATCTGCCTACATTCATGTATTTGAAATATTTCACAAAATAGTCTTAAAAAATATATACTTCATTTATCCATTATTTACTGACTGATTCATTCACTATTCATATGCAAGAGATTATGAAGATGCAAAAAGTTAAAATACAATGATTTTGTTGGGCATTTTGATTATAGGAATAGAATTTATTTAAAATGTCTATAGAGACTCTCTAACTAAATGCAAAATTCTTAAGTTAAATTTTGAAAGAAGGAACAACAATTATAGAGACATTCTGAGTACTGCATATTCAAAAAATATGTCCTCAGGGGAAAATG
The DNA here is from genome assembly GCA_001685075.1 of Bramus lutescens. Taxonomy (NCBI): domain Eukaryota; kingdom Metazoa; phylum Chordata; class Mammalia; order Rodentia; family Cricetidae; genus Bramus; species Bramus lutescens. The sequence goes on along the minus strand of LOEQ01005995.1, from coordinate 6,080 downwards.
AGAGTTAGAAAATATATCAAATAATTATTAATGGTTGGATTTAAATTATAGAAATAATTACTTTAATTTTTCTTCATTTTAGTCTTATGTATTTTTCCAAATTATTTTTAATGAGCATGTATCATTTTAAAATGAAAATAAATATTTATTCATTAGTGGAAAGATATGTTCTCCTTTCCCTAGGAGATTTCTTTTACTAAAACAGAGAAACTGCAAACACACAGCACTGCCCTGCATTTTACATCTTCCTGCCGGTAAGTAAAATACACCAGAAGGCATAAAATCATCAATACACATTGTATCTGATCACAAAAACAGAAAACACTTTCTCTGTGTTGGAGAGCAACAGGGGAGGAAGCCGCTTTTTTGCAAGTCAGCCAGTGTGAAACTCTGGCTCTTCTGCAATGACATCATTTATGATGAATGGAAAGGGAGCAACAAATTAAAGTTTCCAAGTAAGCCTGTCCCTTGTGCCTCTAGGCTCACACTGATAAGATTGAGGTTTATTCTGGGTAGCAAAACAAGTAAAGCAGGGAGGAGGGAGATAGAGAGAGTTACAGTCCTAAAGGCTGTGGCCTTCAGGGGCAAGCTGGATACACTCAGGGACAGAGATAGATGGGCAACAGAATTAGAAACAACAGAGTGACAACTATGGCTTATGTTCAAGGGACATGGAAAGTTCCCACTAGAAAGCTATCTTTATCACCCCAAGAGATAATTTTCTTCATTTTGTGCCCATTCATGTAAAGTGAACTCAAGAGTGTAACTTTTAAAGGTTTGGATGACTATGCCGTTTATGACTAAATAGGTTAGAGAGCCAGGCAGAAGGGTGGGATGCCAGGCAAGGCCTTAATCCTTTGTCAGTGCATTTCACTGCGGCCAGCCTCCAGCAAACTCAGCCCTCCCAGGGCTCTGACTTGATGATGACCCACAACTGTACCCTTTGTCCTACCATGCTCTCCTTTAGACACTTACTACCATGACTGTGCAGAGGACACAACGCTACCCTTTTAGAAATTTTAGTCTCACCAGAAGACAGAGCCAAATTTTAAGCCTATGTGTACATGGAGTTCTAATCTGGGCCATTCATCACTAGAGTTGGACTTGTTTACTCGTATACCAACGAGCCTTTCCCCTTTCTTTCCGCGGATAGATAGATCCAAGAGTGGCTATGTTTGCTTATAAGATTCAAAAGAAGAAAATACATTTCAGACTTACAGAATATTAAAATACAAACCAGAAGTTCAAAGAAAGATAAAATGGTTTCGAAAGATTTTCTGTGTATTTTCTTAATGCCAAAATTATGGCATTCTTCATAGGAGACATCAGTGGCTAGCTTCACCTCATGGCTGGAAAAAATTTCTCTGGAAAGACTTCTAAACAAGTTATCTCAATACTTCCACCCATGTCTGCCAAAGTAATTCAAAATGTTTACCAATACTGTGATAATGGGCTTGTATTTCTCTATATTTTACCAATTTCCAAATACATTCTGTTCAAATTTCATTCTTGTAGTGGTAAACTCACTACAGCCCATAAATTTACTTTTTGTTAGTTTGAAGTTGGCAAATTTGGTATGAATACATTTTATTTCTTTGGACTTCATTATTTTGGACAGCAATTGAGAGACAATGAAAGTTCACTTACCAGGCAGCAATCTTGGCGAAATATTCAATTGTTGATGGTAAAAATCTGAAATGGAAATGGATGCTGTAAATGTTGGTATGTATCTTAACATATGACAAACATGGCAACCACACAAAATAATATATGTGTCACTCTTCTGTGACCCAGGTTGGTGATATTTTACAGAGAGTAGAGAATACTTCCCTTCGGGAATAAAAGCAAAATTATGTCTTGATCACAAGTGACTTGTTGAGTGCCTGGATGTTTTTAACTTGATGATTACTAAGCAGAGGCAGTCAGTGAATGAGAGGTCTGCTAACCCCTTTCACCACACTGTGTTGAGAAAGTTAAGTTCATAGTTAATTATTGTGGTCTGCATAAAAATAATCAAATTCTTGTGAACCACAAGAATTTGCAATTCTCTTTGGATTTTTACTGTACTTTTCATTAAGCATTTTATAGACTAGACATCAACAAACCAAATAATTCAATTAGAAAGTGGGGTATAGATGTAAACAGAGAATTCTTAACAGTGGAAATTCAAATGGCTGAGAAACACTTAAGAGATGTTCAACATTCATAGCCACCAGGGAAATACAAATCAAAACTACTCTGAAAATCCATCTTACACCTGTCAGATTGGCTAAGATCAAAAATACAAATGACAGCTAATGCTGGTGAGTATGTGGAGGAGGGGGAACAGTCCTCCACAGCTGGTGGGAGTGAAATCTTGTACAGCCACTATGGAAATCCATATGGTAGTTCCTCAGAAAATTTGGCATTGATTTACCTCAAGACTCAACTATAACACTCTTGGGCATATACCTAAAGGATGTCCCATCCTACCACAAGGAAACCTGCTCAGTTATGTTCACAGCAGTTTAATTCAAAATAGCCAGAAACTGGAAACAACCTAGATGTCCCTTAACTGAAGAATAGATAAATAAAAGGTGGTACATTTACACAGTGGAGTATTACTTAGCTGTTAAAAAATTACATCATGAAATTTGCAGGCAAATGGATGGAACTAGAAAAGTTCCTAATATCATCCTGAGTAAGTTAACCCAGATGCAGAAAGACAAACATGGTATGTACTCACTTAGAAGTGGACATTAGCTGTTAAGTAAAGGGTAATCTTGCTACACATCATAGACCCAGAGAGGTTAAGTAACAAGGAAGCTCAAGTCAGGGGATGCAAGGATCTCCCTGGAAAGGGAAAATAGAATAGATTTTTCAGGTGGACTAGGAGCAGGTGAGATGAAAACAGGAGGGATTAGTTGTGGGGTGGAAGGGATGAAGGAAGAGAGTACTGGAATAGATGACTGAAATTGGAGGGGCATTTGGGGAACGATGTAGAAGTGCAGTGGAATTTCCTGGAATCTAAGGGAGTGACCCTAGTGAAGTCTCCTAGTATTGGGTGATAAGGAGACTGAACTGGCCATCTATAACCAAGCAAGGCTCCTATCAGTGGGACTGGGCATCAACTGACCACTAAACTTTCTACTTACAACCTATCCTGTCTGCAAGATGGGGTAATGGTAGCAAAGAACTTGTGGGAGTAGTCAAACAATGATTTCTCCAACTTGAGGCCTATAACATGAGAGGAAGCCTACACCTAATACTTCATGGATAGCCAGGAACCAGAGGCAGGGCAACCCAGAAACCCAGGATAGAACCAAACATGACTGACAAACAAACAAGCAAACAAAAAGTCAATGCAATGATTTTTAATGATATTCTGCTATACTCATAGTTTGGTGTTTAGTACAATCATCATCAGAGAGGCTTCATTGAGCAACAAATGGGAGCAGATGCAGAGACTCACAGCCAAATATTGGGCAGAGCTCAGGGAACCCATGGAAGAAGAGGAGGTAGGATTGTAGGAGTCATAGGTGTGGAGGACACCAGGAGAACATGGCCCATTGAATCAACTAAATGGGACTCAAAGGAACTCACAGAGACTGAAGAAGAAAAAAAAGGCCCTGTGTGGGTCTGAGCTAAGTCCTCTGCATTTATGTTATGGTTGTGTAGTTTGATGTTCTTGTGGGTCTCCTGACATTGGGAGTAGGAGTGGATGTCTCTGACTCTTTTGCCTGGGCTTGGGACCTTTTTCCTCTTACTGGTCTGCCTAGTCCAGCCTAGGTATGAAGTTTTGTGCCTAGCATTACTGTGACTTGTTAGGCCATGTTCGATGGACATCCCTGGGAATCCTGCTCTTTTTTTTCTAAAGGGAAACAGGAGGAGTGGATCTGGGGGAGAGGGAAGGTGGGAGGAGGGCCTGGAAGGATTGAAGGGATGTAATGTATACAGGAGGAATAAAAGAAAAAACATTTTTATAAATAAAAGCCAATTAGTCTTTCCTTGCTTTGGTGCTTGTTACTCATGTTCTCAATGTAAGTCTTGTGGCAGTGATGAGAAACTGAGCGATGGACCATACACTCGTGCTTTTGTGGGGTGAATTACTGGTCATGTGTTCCTTCATGACTATAAATTAATGTATGGTTTTCAATTCCAAGCTAGGTAAGATAAGCACAAATGTGAAGTGAAAGCTTTAAAACTTTTATATTAAGTTATAAAATCATAGAATGTAAATGAACATTTAAATATCTTCAACCGTGGAGCAAGCAGGTAAGTCTCTGGTGCTATATAATCTACATTTTAGAAACTGCTTGTCTAACAGTAGGCTTGTCTTCATACTTCCACATGGTTTTTCTTATCAGTTGCCTTAAGAATTCAGAAGTCACAGGTGGTTTTGCTAGAGGTCACCCTACCTACTAAGTACCATAATGACAGCTGAAGGAAGACATAACATAACTCAACTACTCCAAACATGACTCAGAAAGACCTGAAATTTGTCAAGCCACAACAATGAAAGTTTACATGACAGAGTCCCTTCAAATGAAAGGACCTGTATATACAAAGGAAAACAAAAGTAATTATTCAGAGGACATAAGAAAAATCAAAATTCAAGGGAGACTGTTGTAGAGTATATTTAAAAGCCAAAACATTAAACATTTAACACCTAAGCATATGAGGATCACCAAGGTAGCTTGACAAAAATTAGTTTTTTAAATGAGTCTATGCAACGATGACCACTGAAAGGAAGTTAGGAGAGATGTAAAATTGCCTTCTGAGATTTGATGCTTTTATAAAGAATGAGAGCAACCAGCCAGTCAGCTCAGTTGGTTAGATTGCAGTGCCAATAAAGAGTAAGAGTGGGCAATAAGGACTTCCTTATTACCTACAATGATGTCTCCATTTCCAGCTTCTTGTCACCCTTTCCTTGCCTGAGCAGTGCTGTGGGACAGCCAGTGAGTCTCTCCCCAGTGCACTAAAACAAATATTTACAAAGCTGTTACTTTGCAAAGGAACGACTAGGTAAGTGTACTGTCTGAAGAGCTGTCGGTGACTGAGGATCTTGCTCAAAAATTAGAAAGTATATAACACTGAGAAGAGAAATGGAGTTGAAAGGGTTGTGTAGATTTAAGAGATATCACAAAAAAGTCAAAACTCTCTTTTGCTTTGCATGGCACAGGAAGAGAAAGTTGAAGTTTGCCAGCCTTGCCTCCACGTGGATCCAGCATTACACATGAGAAAGTACACATAGCCTCTGTATTCCCAGGACTGTGATGACAGCTGAGAGGATGGCCTGAGAAGACTTGCTTGCCATAAAGTGAACTTTCCAATCCATTCCTGACTACCCAGAGTTCAGAGTGTGAAAACCCACCAAGATGGATATATATGGAAGCTATCTGACATAAGGTAGCAGGAAAATGTTAGGTCTTTCCTTCTGCCTCCTTTCACCTAACTAGATGTCTACAACTGTTTTTGATAATGGAGAAATGCTGACTCCCTTAAGTGTTCTGGTTTTTCAGTTTTTAAAAATACATTTGAAAATTAGCATATTCTAAATAAATTCCTATATATATAATACTGCATATATACATATATTGGTTATGGATTATTAATTATGAAAAACTTGAATTCTAAGGAATGTATTTTATGTTTTTCTGACATCAGAAAATACTTATGAAACTGCTCTGTGTCCCAGGCACAACAGAAGTACTTCTGCTTGGACACCTAAGTTAATGGCTGAGGTTCTTGCAACATTACTGTCTCTTCTGCCAACAGCAACAAATAGAGATAAGGTTGGATATTTTTTATAATGTGGTACAAATATGCATATTTGCATATTGGAATTCAGGATCAGCTATAATAGACTTAGAGGGGTATGTAGAAAAATATGTGTGAATATAATTTTCTGGGTAAACACTAGACTGTTCTGACCAATTTTCATGTCAATATTTTTCCATAAGTAGTTCACTGACCTACAGATACTGTACAGAAGAAAAAGAGTTGGAAGGAAATGTATATATACTATTGTTTAAGATATTTACTAGTGGTCTGCGAGGTTCCCTGGTCAGTAAGGGCACTGATCCTGTAGCAAGCTCATC
>LOEQ01005994.1:154266-165791 GCA_001685075.1 Bramus lutescens | reverse complement strand
GAGAGAGAGAGAGAGAGAGAGAGAGAGAGAGAAAATACTCCCATTGAAGCCTAAGTTTGCAGAGCTCACCTTGCTCAACCACTTTTAAAAGAGAAAAATGAATATATAAAAATGTTAAGCAAGTTTTAAAAGATAAGAAGATGCTAAGAGCAGAAGGGTTGGAGGTTCAAAGGACCTCATGAGTAGGTTCAGGGTGACCAAGGGACTCTTCAGAAAGAGCTTACTGCAGACCCCTAAGATGGGCTGTACATATCTCTGGATTGAACTTGGAGGGGAGAACACACACAAGACAAAGGTGAAAAACCTTGATACAGTGGTGATCTTGGGATCAGGATAGTAATGAGATAATCCATGAAAAAAGAATGCTGGAGTTCAATGTTTGATATATATTGGAAGTACTCATGAAAAAGTTAAGATGTCCAGGAAAATACTGATTTCAGGAGTATCAGTAGGGAATCAGGAGGTGTGCACACACACAGTGCTAGTAGCAGAATATGCCTAAAACTCCAGCATACTGCTCCTTTAATTGGCAAAGCTCTGACATTTAGAGCTCCAAGAAGCTTTAGAGTTCAATTAGGCTTGTGATTTCCCAACTGTTTTTGACTAGGGATCTGGCAAGGGACGAGGGCTCCACTTTTGCCTGGGGTATTTGCATCCTTTAGTGTCTAGGGACAATCCTCCAGTGTCATTGCAGGTACCCAGAGCACTCTAAGCTTTCTACTGGAAAACACCTGCTAACCCTCCAAGTCTTCATTCTTAGGTATCTGATAGGACATGGCCAGCCCAGGGAGAGCTAAGTGCCACTCCTCAGGATATTGCTGCCTTGAGCAAACTTCTGCCACAGCAGTGGCCATCCTGCATCATATTTACTGTCCTTGACAGTGCGCAGGAATTGCACCTTTCATTTCTATACCTACTCTTCAGCAGACTTTGGACATTCAACTCTTAAGTGCACCCACACATGAGGAAGCAAGCCATGAGACTGCTGCCCCAAGTCACAGCCTGCTTAGGGCTGATCCGCAGAGTGGCAGACACTTATGGCTGTTTCCTTTAGCCTCTTGGAGCATGCTGGCTCCATCTTTTCCAATACCTGAAATTTTTAAAAACTTTATTTTGTATGTGTGTGGAGGGGGTAGGAGGTACATGTGTGTCACTGCACAGGTATGGAGATCAGAGGACAAACTTGTGAAAGTTCTCTCCTTCTAGAGGGACAAGCTTGGGTCTTGAGGCTTGGTGCCTTCACGCCCTGGGCCATCTCACTCGTCTCTATTCATCCTCTCCCGATGCTGTGAGAAAAGCCACAACCAAGGCAAATACAGAAGAGTGTATTTGCACTTATAGTCCCAGGGGCTTAAGAGTCTATCGTGGGAGGGAGGCATGGCAGCTGGAGCACAAGCTAAGAGTCACATCCTGAGTGACAAGCATGAGCACAGAGGGCAACTGAAATGGGGTGAGGCCTCCCACTCTCGAAGCCTGCCTCCATGACATTCTTCCTCCGACAACTGGAGACCAAATACTCAGCTACGTGACTGTGGAGGACACCCTCAAATCACCACATGCAGCCCCAAAGTTCTGTCTTAGTCTGCAGACTGCATCACTGTTTGACTAGACTTTTCAAGAGAATTTGAGAGGCAAGGTTTATTAAAATTTCTCTTTGCTTAATCTCAAAAGTCATGTTACTTGGCAAAATTATTTGTTAATATCAAGTTTCCTGTGCTCAGAGACACTATCGTGTTCTCTCTATATTTATGGTAATTAATTCAGTAAGGAATATAAACGTGTATTAAATGCTATATACCATTTCATTTCTGGCATAGAGAATGGAAATATTAACATCTAGCCCCCATGTGATACTCCAACACACAGACTTCAATCTCTCTATGTATGTGCATGGGTATTTTCCTTGCATGTATACCTTTATACCACATGTGAGCCTAGTGCTCCTGGAGGTAGAAGAGGACACCAGATCCCTGGAGCTGAAGTCACAGACATCTGTGAGCTGCCATCTGGGTGCCGGGAAACAAACCCCAGCCTCCTAGAGAACAGGATTGCTCTGACTGCTGGGTCATTACTCTGGCTGCAGCCTCTTTCAAAAACCCAGTCCTGCAAGGCAGCCCTGGTTATCTAGAAGTTCTAAAACAAAAACAAAAATGTGTGTGTGGACAGAGGGCAAACTTGAATGTCCAATTCTTGCAGACGGTGTCTTTCACTGAACCTGGAGCTCATCAAGCTGAGCTCCAGCTTTCACTGGCCCTAGCTGGCCAGGGGCTCCTGTCTCTCTCCATCACTAAAATGACAAGCACACGCCACCAGAACATCGGTGCTAAGGGTTAAATTTAGTCTGCATGCTTGCACAGAAAGCACCCCACTGGATTAATTACCTTCTAGTCCGAAACATTACTCTCGAAGGAGGAAAATAAAACTCTTTCCTGAGGTACTCAGAGAGGTCTCACTGTAACACACATGTCTTATTTTATTAAATGGACAAACAGGACTGGGTGCTTATACTTGCTTTTCATCTAATCTCCACTCTCAATCCAATCCCTTGTCCGATATATGACCAAGAACAGAAGCAAAGATATCAACATGATCAATATTTCTACTAATAAAGTAAACTGGGCTGGAGAGATGGCTCAGCACTAAAGCACACTGCCTGCCCTTTCAAAGGACCCAAAGCTCACAACCACCTGTCATTCCAGCTCCAGATAATCTGACACCCTCTCTCCGGACACCTTGGGCTCCCACCCACAGCATAAACTCACATTTACATAGTCACATAACTTTAAAAAATTAAATCTTTAAAAAAGAACTATAAAAGCTGTTTTTCTCTCATTTCCATTTTATATGTCTAGAGCTTGGTGAGGTTTCTACTGCCCACCAGTGTGGGAGACACAGAGAGCCGCTGTGACTGAAAGTGAGTGCCTTGCACGCAAGGAGGCCTCAGCGTTTGGTGGGCGCTTGCTTTCCCCCTTCAGTGTGGTCTATAGTGTCAAATTCTTAAGGCATTCTGGATAGAAGTCAGTTACAAGGTGCTCACGGGGGAGGGCTGATGTCGTAGATGCTGTTAACACAGTAGCTTACCTTTCGGTGCCTGCTGACACAGCAGCTCATGACACTGCATGCTCTGCCTTTGGCTTGTAGAACCTTCACGCCCTTCTACTGCCTCCGCCCGCTGAGAGGCATCACGCCTCTACTCTATGTGGCTCAGACGCGACAGTCAAATATCTTAAGAATCCTCCTGCAGTACGGGATCCTAGAGAGAGAGAAAAATCCTAACAACATTGTTTTAACAATACTACTCTACCCTTTGAGAGTGAGAATGATGGTTGACTATGAGTTGATTGACATTCAAGAAGATGCTAAGACATGTCTAACGCTATGCTCCAGAGTGCTTTCTACAATCTCAGTGTGGGAGATAGAGGTAAGCAGAGCTTCACTCTTGGGGGAGGGAGCACAACCCAACATGTGTTAGGACATAATTATGAAGGCAAAGATGGAGTGTTCTTAATGTATGCATTATTTCCAATGATGAATTAATCACTGCACATAAGCTCAGTAATTTAAAATGAGGCAAAATCCAAATGAGCTAAAATTAGTCCTTCAAATGTTGATTTCCTTACCATGAACTTCAAAAGTCAAATTTATGGTTTATTTTAGTGTTAAATAGATGTAAATTGTTACATTTCAATAACAAACTGTATTTTAAGATTTCTAAGAACAAAATAAGATAAAATTTTAACAGCTCTTCTTCCCACCAGAATATTTCAGAACGGCAGCTCCATTTCTCCCCACAAATACAATAATAGGTTTTTTCATTCACGATGCCCAAGCAATTTTAAGCATTATAGAAATATAAAGACATAAAATATTTATTCAACTGAAAATATCTCTCCAAAATAGGAGACCTTCTCCTTAATAAGGTTTTGGGACTAGACCAAGTTAGAGAAAAAAAATCAGCCATATATCAACCATAAATTGGGAATGCTCATTTTTTTCAAAAAGAATTGCAAATTGTAGTATCCAACTGTATCATTCCCACTAACAGCAAGAAGTTAATCTATATTTATAAAGGGAAGCTAGTCCCACAAATTTAGCCAGCCAGCTTAACAAGGAATCAACCATTCCTCCCATCTTTAGAAGTATATACTTTGCTGGTGTTTCAATGCCTTGATAAGAAATACTAATGTGTGGGCCAGCTGTAAGGCAAACAGATGGGTCAGATTATTATAATTGGCCACCCATTTTTAAAGAGAACATACTTAAGTTGTTTTTAATGTCTTCATTTTTTTTTACATCTTTGCTTCATAGTAACTGTCCTGCATGGTTATTACAGAACACATGAATTTAGACCAGTCTAAAATTTTGCAAGTAAAACTATTACAAAAAGTACCAGGAAAAAATTGACCAAAGTCACCTAGGAGGCAAAGAATTTATATGCAGGCTCCAAACAAGTATAGTTCATCAACTCCAGTGGAGTAGCGCTGTGCAAGGAGGCTGTGGGGCCATGTCCACGCTGTCTGAGCTCTGGCTTCGTGCTTCCGTCACTTCTCAGATGGCACACGTAATAAGTATGTTTGGATCTCTCTCTGCCACACCCTTGTAGGCATAGACAATGTCTACTTTGCATGCCTAGCAATTATCCCAGGCACCTACTACAGTTGAATATACATTTGATACTCTTTAAATAGTTGATAACTGAATAAATAATGAATATATGCACATATATAATATAGCTAGGTAAGTGTCAAGAGGCCTGGACAAAGAAGGTGTTTACTGTTGTTTCTTAACTATTGCATGCACTGTAGGGGTACGGGTGGAAGTCAGAGGGCAGTTTTGTGGAGCTGGTTCTCTTCTTACAGTGTTATGTGAATCCCTGGGGAAATGCCTTCCTTTGGCATTTAACCCCCAGAGCAGACTCTTTGAGAGGATGGCTTCCTAAGACTTTAAGAATCCCTCCTTTCATGCAGGCAGGTCTCCACTGAGGTTTTGGGTGATCTCCATAGGTTGGGTCCAACTGGGGAGCATGTATGATTTCATCACCTGTTTCTAGAATCAGACTATCTGAGCAGGCCCCTCGGGTGAACAGGACACTGGTACCTTTAACTTTTGGATGGCTTCTGCACATGGCTGTGCTGATGACAGTGCCTCAGAAGAGGTGATAATGTAGAAGAATGCTCCATCTGAAATGAAGAACTTCCTGCGCATAGTTTAAATTTTGCTTAGTGCCTTCCCAATACTGTTTTTTTTTTTATCTCTGGGAGAACAAAATTGGAATAAAATGCCTATAAGGGAAAAAGGTTTTGATAAAGATTACAGGAGTTGTACTGATAATTTATGTTTTAACAAATAAAGCTCGTCTGAAGATCAGAGTGCAGAGATAAACCATTAGAGGCCAGGCAGTGGTGGCTCACACCTTTAATGCAAGGAGTTGGAAGACAGAGGCAGAGGGACCTCTGTGAGCTCAAGACCACCCTGGGCTACACAAGATTGAATCTGTCTAAAAGAAAAAGAGCTCACACAAAGGTGATCCCAGCACTTGGGATCCCACACCTTTAATCTCAGCACTAGGGAGGTAGAGACAGGAGTGATATACTGGGTGGAGAGAGGAATATAAGGTGGGAGGAGCTCCTTGCAGTCTGAGGTTTGGTGGAGACTGTTGAAGTCTGAGAATCACCCCTGCAGTCAGAGGACGAAGTCTGAGGAGACAGTCTGAGAACAGGATGGCCCATTTGGTCTCAGCACTGGCAAAGGTAAAAGGTCTCTCTAGTGACTGGCCATACTGTTTCTCTGATCTCTCAGTTTTCACCCCCTAATATCTGACTCCAAGTTTTATTATTAATACCAACTAGAATTCATGCAACAAGGGTTATATAAATTCAGGATCTTTTCTTAATCTAAATAAAATGTTAAAAGTACTAAATACTTGGGATCAATCCAAGAGTAAATGAAAGCTTTTCTTGTCTCCAGACACAGCTGAGCTTGGGAAGACGACCAATTATCCAAAACTGGTTGGACTACATCCCTCCAACAAGATACAAAGATCCATGTGAACTCGTCCACCTTTGCAGAATAACCATCAGAACCCAACTGCTGGCCAACAATATGCTCCCAAGTGGAATATTTTCACTTCTAATTCCTTCTCGTCTACAAAAGTTCCTGAATTTAGAAAGCTAACATGCATCTTTATGCTGTTCTTTAGGATGGTAGCACTGTACCATTTAGAAGTTAATAAACTATTAACTTCATGCATGCTTGCTGCACTGGATAATCTGTTAGATGTGTTTTCAGAGCTAGAGAGACTCCCCCCATGGTTAAGAGCACTGCTCTCTCTTACAAGAGGTCTGAGATCAGTTCCCAGCACCCACATGGTGGCCAGTAACCATCTATAACTCCAGTTCCAGGGGTTCTGATGCCTACATATGACCTCTGTGGGCACCAGACATGCATGTGGTATACATATATTCATTCAGACAAAACACATATACAACATATGATAAACCTTTAAGAAAAGTTTTAAAGAAGATATATATTTTAAATGAAGTTCAGCACTGTAGTTACTATATAACTCTACCCATTACTTTCCATATAGTGAAGTAAATTATATGCATAAGATTAAAAGGTCTATTTTGGTATAATAACATAAAATTAAAATTTCATCTATAAAAACTTTAAGGTCATGAAAAAATTCAATGTATTCAAAGCACATTTTTAGCTTAAAAAATACCTAGAGCACTAGATTTTTCTGTGATGTCTAGCTTGTTACACAAAGGCAGACTTAGAAACAATTCCTCAGGCGTCTCTGCTGCTTTCTATGTCCAGAGCAGAGGAGCTCTCCTTCTCTAGATTAGCTATTCAAGACGTCTGTACCGAGGGAAGCCTTAGATGTCACGATAGGGTCTCATCTGAACAGTGTGGGTCTGCTCGCTGTGATGAAAGCAAAGGCTACTTCTTCCTCCAGGGCCAAGGTTTAAATTCATTATAAAAGGTAGAGCGTCCCCAAGGTCTCTGGTCCTCCCAGGGACACTGATGTACTGGCAGTGACAGGCTGGGAACTGAACACATCTTCACAGAACTCAACAAAATGTTTCCCTGGTTGACAGATCAGTCACCGAATCTGGTTAAGCCACTGGGGTGTCTCTTAAGCCAATGTTCTCTTCACTGGCCATTTTCTACTCCTCTCCTGCATCCATTGCCTTCTCTTCCTTCAACCTGGAGCCACCATCGACTCTCCTAAAGACCTGTCTGTTGTCTCTTCAACCCTAGAGTTCACAGCTACCTCAGATCAATTCATCCTACCACTCATGGTCTCTGTATAATGGTAACGGAGTCATCTTACAGCCTGCATCACCACTACCACACCCCCAAACCTCCAACCATAAAAACACCTTCAACCTGCACGGTGCTCTTCAGGAAGTTACTCCTCCTTCAGTCACTCACATGTTCACACACCAGGGACACCAGCCTGCCCCCCATTTCACACTGCTTTGTTTTCCCATGTTCATCTTTCCACTTAAAATGCCCTTTCTAAACCCGTCATGCCCCCTTTACACTCCCTATGACCAACAAAAGTACTGTGCTATTACCTTAAATGTTACAGTACAATTATACTGTACCCTGAAGTCTTTAGTGTAAGATATTCTACCTTTTATTCTCCTAGCTTGTTACCTGCCTCACAGCAAATATTTACTGAATTAGGTTTGTGTTGTAGCTTTCTATAGAAGAATTTTTTTTTTTTTGCTTAAAGGAATGAATTTAGAAATGTGCTTTTAGAGAAAGTAGGCTAAAGGAAACGCAAAACTAAGGAGAGATAGAAATAAAATATCACTACTGGCTAAAGAATGCAACTACTCCCAAAACTTGAAAGAGACTTTACCCTATCCCTAACACAAATGATATCGTTCCTAAATGTTAAATAGAAGACTACCAGAACCAAGAACTAGTAAGGGCTGTGGGACTTCATACAAGGTTGATGCAGCTCTGAGAGTAGACCAGTAATTGTATATGAAATCATGATACACTTCATATATGACAGAATGTTCCATGTAATCTAGACGTGAAAATAACATAGACATCAGAAAACCCTCTAAAGAAGGCTTATAACTATGCTCAAGATTATTGAAAATGGGGGCTGGAGATGTGGCTCAGCAGTTAATAATACTGGCTGTTCTTTAAGCACTCAGGTTTGATCCCCAACACCATCTGCCACTCCAGTTCCCGGATTCTGATGTCTTTTTCTGGCCTCCAGGGGCACTGCACACATGTGGAACACAGACACATATTCAGGGAAAACAGCCATACACGTCAAATTAAAAAAATGAAAAATTTAAAAGATGACTCAAACCCAAGACCGCTCAGTAAGTGAATGGCTAAACAAGCTATGATATGCCCCAATGGGCACTTGTCATCAGTAAAAGGCACAAGGATTCATTTCCAAATGAAAACAGCCATTCTCAAAAGGCTGTGTGCTATCCCATCTGTTGGATATATGGAGGAAGCCTCATGAGGAAGTAGGTCTGTGTCTGGCCACCTGCAGTTGAGACCACAGCAAGGCAGTGTCTGGGGACAAGGGGACTCTCTGCTCACCTGACTGTGGTGGCCAGACTCGTCTGTAAGTATGCTGGAATGTGTAACGCTGGGTGCCACAGTTACTATAAATAACATACTCTCCCTTTCTTTTCCATCTAGACCTGGATACTGCCTTATGATGTAGCATTTATCTGTGGGACAAATTGCTAGGGTAGAAAAAGGGGATGAAACACCATGACCAAAAACAACTTAAGGAAAGGTTTGTTTTGGCATACAGTTCCAGAGAGGCTACATGTCCACAATGGTAGGGAAGGCATGGTCAAAGAGGCAGGAAGCTGACAGATCACATTCAACCTATACAAGCAGCAAAATGAAGCAGGGCAAGCTCAACATGTAAGGCCCAGCCTGTGTCATACTTCTCTAGCAGCTCCACATCCTCAGCAGTGCCACCAACTAGGGACCAAGTGTGCAGTGCATGAGCCTATGGGGAACATTTCTCATTCGAAATATCACAAGCTGCTTGCCAAGACATTGTGGGCAGTTACAGTGACAGGCTGGACCGTGGAGTACTTATCTATACTATAGAAAGAAGCCACAGAAAATAGCAAAGACAGAAACCTTAAAACCAAGAAGGAACTGTTTCCTGGTATTAGCTGTACCTGTGATGTTGTAATGGTATTCATTTCACTTGCTTTGTGGTATGTTTCTGCCACATGCAAAATAGCTTATGAAAAAGTAATTTTAAGAAATAATAAAATTATTTTTTATTTAAATATCTACATAAAAATAAAATGGATTGATTAGTTGGTTGAAAGTTTTGCAGCAAAAGCTTTAAATGATGAAAACTTCTTAGCTGTTTAGTGGGATTTACCCGAGGTTAAGTAGCCTGGAGTATGTCTGCTATCTCACCTACTGTTGGACCACGTCCTCCTCGCCGCCCATTCCCGTGCTGCCTCTCCTGTCCTCTCTCTGCCAACACCCATCCCTCTCCAGTGCTCCTTACAAAGCCACCACAAACCCAGATCATCTAGTTTTAGGAAAGTGTACATAAAATACACTGCAAATATTAATTAAAATGCAATTAATGGTAAAGTTCAAACATATTGATACTCTCTTTCAAAGACAGAGAAATAGAAAATATGTAAGTAATTAAACTAACATATTAAAATAACATATACACAATAGTGGTAATTTACTTCTTCAAAACATCTGCATATCATTTGAATTATGACTTCTTTAATATATCTGGCTATTAAAGTTTCAATACTGAACCAAGCCTAATGAAGTCAAAATATATAACCAATAAATACTGTAAAATATCCATATAGTAAAAACTATAGGAACGCTGGGAAGATGGCTCAGCTGTTCAGAGTGCTTCTTGGTATTCCAGAGGACCTGAGTTAGACTCCTAGCACCACACGGGAGTTCACAGGCACCTGCTAACTCCAGCTCAAGAGGATCCAATGCCGTCTTCCAGCCTCTGCAAAAGCCACATACATGCAGCACACACTCATACAGATACAAGCACACATGCATAAACAAAGAAACCACAGCATAAGCAGTCTGTGAATAATTCTGCTGGCCAAACCCTTATGAAGATTGCAACTACTAAACCAATGGGTCAATGTGCACTCAAGTTCCAGGTACTTGGTTGCTTAAGAAAAAAAAAGTCTACAGGGCAGATCTGTGAATTATGACTTCAGGAGCAATCACCCATTGAGATGGGACTGTAAAATGAGGTGGTGGCGAAGAGAAGAGCCCTTTCCAGTGAAGAAATAAATGACTGGCTGGTTTGCTCTTTCACAAAATAACAATGACCTTTGAAAACTGATGTGGTATGAAAGCCACATGCCTGTGCAGACACTGGTATACAGAAGGATCCCGTTTGAGTGTCTACATCTTTCTTGTTTCCTCAGTGTGTGTTCCTACATCACTTGCACTGTGCTAGATATTAAAACCAATGTCTGCACACATGCATGTAAAGCCCGGTGTGGCTGTGGAGTTAGCGGACAGCCTGAGTGAGCAGATTCTATCACTTCACCATATGGGTTCCAGCAACTGAGCTCAGGTTGTCTGGGTTGGCAGAAGTGCCTTTACCAAATGAATCATCCTGCTGGCCTGAAATAAATAAAATTTAAGAAAAAAAATGTTCCCTGGGAATACACAAAGGAGGCAAATCAGTGCTGTCTCTCTTTGCCTTTTATGTAGAAAGAGCGGTCAAAATAAAAAGCAGAAAGAGCAACAAGTCACTGAAGACATTTTTGTTTATACACTGAACTGTAACTTCTAAGTGCACACTTAATGTGGGAGGTCACAAATGAAAACTAGTGAATGATTTTTCTAACAAAAACTTTGCTTTTACGCAGTGTTGGTGGCACATGCCTTTAATCCCAGCACTTGGGAGGCAGAAGCATGGCCAGTTTGGTCTACAGAGAGAGTTCTAGGACAGCCAGGGCTAAACAGAGAAACCCTGTCTTGAAAAACAAAAAAACAAACAAAAAAGTAAATAAAGTAAAAATCCAAAAGCTGTCACTTTTAAAGGTATTCTAATGAATATTCTCCATCTAGGGTGCATAGGTAAAAATTCTGAAGTTACTGTAATTTTCAATTAAAATAGCAAACTGAGCAACTGCGACATAGGCACTATGTGAGGGGTGAGCTGCTACTCCTCAGTCCCCTCGGGAAGGTCCGCAGCCCTGGTCTGGTCCTCTTCGTACTTCTTCTTGAGATTACTCAGGTATGTCCGCAGCCTATCTGGTTCCAGTTGAGAGTTTCGAGCGGCCTGGACAAGTCTCGTGGCAAGATGGTACACAACTCTCCACCTGTCCATCTCTGGGGAGCTCCTTTGATTCTGCTGTTATTGAAACATATGAAATTAAAACAAATGTGTATTTAATTCATATTTTGGTATATCTTATCTCCTTTCATAGAAATAGGAACTCAAGGTCTCTCTCTCTCTCTCTGTCTCTCTCTCTCTCTCTCTCTCTCTCACACACACA
>LOEQ01005994.1:139880-154255 GCA_001685075.1 Bramus lutescens | reverse complement strand
CACACACACACACACACACACACACACACACACACTCCAGTGCTATCCTGGAGAATTAAATTCCATATGAACACTAACTACTTTCTGAAAGACTTATACCCTTGAAAATAATATTTAAAGAAAAATCTTGATAAATCAGTCAGATTCATAAAATACCATAAAGTACAGAAAATCCTGCAGAGAGAGGGATCTGCAAACACTTTGTTTTAAAGGTGTGGAGCAATAGCACCACTTATGGCTACACAGCAGCCATAATTTCAAATGTCACCAGGAAGAAGATGAGTCATCAGAAAACCACTTGCCTACAGGATACAAAAACTGTTGGAGCCTAACATAAAATAATGCCAGAGGAGTACAATATATTTTTTTAAATGAACATAAATTGAAATACAAAATTATGACTAATTTTTAACAAGTTATACTTAAGGATATCCAAAATAATTAAAACATCATCTTACTATAGGACTAGAAGATGGACTTGGGAATGGAGCTAGAATTAAACTTATAATTTACATACTGACTAAGCTAGATAAAGATATCAACATTTTTACCGGGAGGTGATGGCATACGCCTGCCTTTAATCCCAGCAGTCAGGAGGCAGAGNTCAGGAGGCAGAGGCAGGCGGATCTCTGTGAGTTTGAAGCCAGCCTGGTCTATAAGAGCTAGTTCCAGGACAGGTGATCATAGTAGCTATGGGAAGTTCTGTAAGGGAGACACACAACACTCAGAAAAGGCAAGCTCACTTCCAGCTCAGATCAGGCAAAGCTTACATGAGGCGGAGAATGTGGAGCCAATCTTCACTGGTAAAAGTGCCAAGAATGGAGGCTTCTGGGTAGAGAAACAGCTAAAGCAGGCATTGGAGAGACTGGGAACACAATCAGGGCAATTACAAGCGACAAAAATACAAATTATGTGAAACTGGTTGGTGTGGGATAATGGTGGCATAAACAGAAAGGAGAACCTAGAGCAAAACTGGGCAAAGGGGAAATTCCTGAGCCACCCAGGATCCCAAGTGACCTTAAAGCAGCATTTTGTGAAATAATTACGAATACTTTAGAGGCTCAACTTCAACGTAATAAGCAGTGACTGACAGCTTCTGGTTAGGCATAATAATTATGCACTGGGAGACAAGGCAGAAAGCGTACAGGAAGAGTCAGGACAAGGAATTAGCAAATGTCTTAATGACACGTACTTGTGAGGAAGGAGTCACATATGGCTATGGTGGGGATACTTGGAAGTGAGAAGACAGCAGGTTTCCTTAATAGATGATAGTTCAAGTTTTGATTTAAAAATAGATGAATATATTAAAGGAGGGTTAGCAAGATGCCTCAACAGGTAAAGGTGTTTGTCACCAAGCCTGATGGCAACTCAACCCACATCACAGAGAAAACCACTTCTGTTAGCTGTCCTCTTACTACACACACACACAAGCTCAAATACACACTGTGGCATATGCCCCCCAATGTACCACACACAAATAAAAAGATATAATAATTTTAAAATCATTTTAAAAGATATTAGGGAAATATGGAGAAAATACATATAGACTCTGTCAGCAGAACTGAAAACATAAGCTGTGGGAGAAAGACTACTAACACTACAGATTATACAGAAAGGAGCTGGGGGAAAACACCGTCCAGACACACTGAGGGAGGAAGAAAACACCTTAGAGAAGAGAGAGGGAAGCTGAAAGGCCCGCAAAAGTCAAACCTTTCAGGAAAATAACCAAGAGCTGCCAGCACGAGCAGAGCAGAGAGCAAGGACCGTGGTGTGTGGAGGGGGGAGGGGAGGTGCACGAGGACAGGTGACTTCTGATTGGTTGCAACTTAAAAGGAAGTTGAGTAAAGTGTTGACAAGTTTCAGGCCGTGTGTGGCACGGAAGAAGAGAAGATCCTCTCCTGAGGAAGAGGAGGAAAGAGGCAACTGTAAGAACCACTATAAAAGATTTCTGTGAAAATGCACTGAGCATATTGGAAGAGAGGAAACTCAAGAAAACATGGAGGCAAAAGCAAAGCAACTAAGAGAGTGGATCTCAGTGGGAAACAAAAGAGTGGAAATGTTACTGAAAAGTATTGAAATGCTGTTCCTCTAGAAAGATGGTAGATGGGGAACATGAAGGCACAACGAAGGGAGGTGCAAGGTGAGTGTAAGAACACTGCAGGGCTATATGGGAATTCCAACACTCATGAAGATGATCGTGGTCTTTTTTGTTTTTTGTTTTTTTTTCCTTTCAAGACAGGGTTTCTCTGTGTAGCTTCGGAGCCTGTCCTGGAACTAGCTCTTGTAGGCCAGGCTGGCCTCAAACTCACAGAGATCCAGCTGTCTCAATCCCCTGAGTGCTAGGATTAAAGACGTGTGCCACCACAGCCTGGCGACTTTTAATGTATGTCAGTAAATTATCTTCAGCAACTGAGCATCAAATGCTCAGAACAAATGGAAATGTCTTGACAAAGCTTAAGGAAGTCAGGTCAGTGAGTAGGAAGACATCCAATACACTGTAAGGCTAGAACATACGGATCTACAACCAGGGCGTAGCACGAGCCGGCCTTGAACATTTCTGAACAGCACTAGGAAAGCTAAAGCCTGAGAGACTAGCGGCCAGCTGGTTGGTGACTGGAGTCTGGCAACAATATGGAAAGTGAAGAGTTAGGCAGGGAGAGCTTCTTCAGAATGAGAGCAATGTCCACACAGCTGAGGAAGGGATTCAAATGATGACTAGGCAAGTGAAGCCACAGGCAGTCCAGGAAATCACATTAAAAAAAGAAAGAGGGGCTGGAGAGATGGCTCAGCAGTTAAGAGCACTGAATGTTCTTCCCAGTGACCCAGGTTCAATTCCCAGCCCCACATGGCAGCTCACAACTGTCTGAAAATCCAATTCCAGGGGATCTGACACCTTCACACCAATGCACATAAAATAAGGTTAAATAAACCATAAAAAATTTTTAAAAAATAAAAAAAGAAAGAAAAACTTGGTGCTTTATATGTCTGCAAATCCCAGCACTTGGGGGGCTGAGGCAGAAGGACCTGGAGCTGCAGGCTACCCTGAGCTACCTTGCTGTCCCCAAACCAAACCAACAAAAATCTAAAAAAAAAAAAAATAAAAAAGAATAAAATACAGACAACTATTCTTGCAGAATATATCCAACACTGAATTTTTTGAAACATTATGAAACAAAGAAAGAAGGTTTCAAATTTTAAATCAACATATGTGATGTTGATCTACTGTTTCTTAGGAAGCCACTTAACTTCTATTAACATGTAAACTGAAAGCAAAATAACCCTTCTATAACTTATCATTTAAAAATAGGAATATTTACTTCATTCAGAAAAAAGAGGTTCTAATCCGTGATAGTGGGCAGAAGAGCTTTGAAAGTAAAAACTTACATGTTGCAGGCTGCTTTTTAGATGCACATTTCAAACAGATTGACTTTCTCAAAATACAGCTAGCAGCAATTACTTACAGAAACAGAATTTGTCTGTTACTAGTTGATCTGCTAGGAAAAGTTATAACAATCTAATCTTTAAAATAACCTAAAGCTAGGGAAACAATCCTTATAGTAAGGAAATGTAAAGACTTTAGCTGTCTTGTCTGTCTGTCTGTCTATCTATCTATCTATCTACCTACCTACCTATCTACTTATTCTATGTATTTATTTATTTATTTATTACCAAAATTTGCTTTGTAATTTGTGTTGTGATCTCTCTGGCATCCAAGACAATTGATGGTGGAAGTGAGGAGGCCTCTGCAGCTTTTAATCCTAAAATTACAGAAAACAGACTTTAAATCACTTCTGTCTAGTTTCAGCTGTGTGCTCTGCGATCTAGCAGACCAAAATTCCCCCATGACTGCCTTGCACAAATCCCAAATGTCAGCTACCCACCCTAGCCCATGCAGAGGCTGTTCCATAGGCTTCCTATGTGTGTCAACACTTTACTATCTCTACGGTTTTACAAGTAACAGAAACTGCTCACATGTTCACGGAGACATTACCGACTGCTAGGCTTACTACCGCTAACATACGACAATTTACTGGATCATGATGACTCCATACACTTGATAAATCATCCCTTTCTCCTTCAGTTTCATAGGTAATGGAATTGACAATAACAAGGATTACATGTTTGATGCAAGGAAGCTGGCCAGTTCAGTTCCCACTTTAAATAGTAAAGCAGCCTTTTTTCTTTCTCATGAAGTCACATCCATAGGTGAAAATGAATTTTGGAGAGTTCAATGTATGGGTAAGTGGAAATTTCCAGAACCTAGAAATGTGCATCCTACACAATGATTTACATAGAAAGTAGCTGACAGAAGGTTGAGAAATACCATGGTTTGGTATATTCCACTTTAAGATTTTTAAATTTAATTATAAAATACCCTGAAACTGAAAACAAAATGACTGTGCCAATGAGTGTGTAGGAAATACAATATTTTCAATTATATAATTTATAAATATAAACTGTTATCCTGGGGCTGGAGAGATGGCTCAGTGGTTAAGATCATTGTCTGCTCTGCCAGAGGACTGAGGCTCAGTTCCCAGCCCCCATATGGCAGTTTACAACTGTCTTTAACTCCAGTCCCAGATGATCCGACACTCTCTTCTGGCCACCATGTAAACCAGCCACTCAGAAGGTACATACACATACATACAGGTAGAACACTCATATACATAAAATAAAAATCAAATCTTTTTTTAAAACTGTTAAACTTCCTAACAAGCCGATATGTCTAGGGCTTTCATACACCACCAGAATTCTATGGTTACTGGTTCAGTTCAGCTGATATAAATATAAACCAAGGAGAATAAACTATATAATCTAAGTTTGACAAAGAAATTAGAGCCTTAGAAAGCGCATAAACTCTGGGAAGGATGAGTGACAGCCAAATAGATGAAAGGGGCTTCCTTAAGAGACAGCACTGTTTTCACATCTGCATGTAGATTCTATATGCAATACCATAGTTCTTTTCTTCTGTGAGTCCCCTGGAAAGTTTGTACGTATACAAAATTGCATCTTTATTTCTTGAGGTATTCTTTACATGCTGAACTTCAAAATGCATGTTTTCTACATTCAGATACAGGGCATCTATGTGACACAGCTCCAGGAAGTGGGTTGTGAAGAGTGTGAATGCCTAGAACATAAAGCAGACTGAGTATTAGCACGTTAAAATTATCTAGAAAATCCTATTTTAACTATTTAAACATAACACATTAGCTTAACTTTCCAACTAGCTTTGCAACGACACAGGAATGAAAGCACACTCTTGGAGACTGGGCTTTGAAGTTTACATCCAATGAAGACTAACTCTCTTTGTTCGTGCACAGCATGTCATGTGAAAGAGATGCAGGTGGCCAGACCTAAAGCTACTGAGGGAGGTGGCCACTTACTGGGAGGAACCACAGCTCTCCTGCCCACATACTCACAGAACCACCCTTCACATTTCACAAATGTCACACTGAGCCCCTCCTATAAGGGGTATTGCAACATGGTATTAATCAGTTATGATAGGTATCTGAATTTTCAAAGATTTTATTTCGTGTTTGTTTTTGTTTGTTTGTTTTCTTTCTTGGTGCTAGGGATTAAATCCAAGGAGAAATTCCCTAAAGTTTTCAGTTTTACTAAGAAAGGAGAAATGAATAACTGGTTATATTTTAAGTTACCATACGTGAGAAACTAATAGAAGGTTGGTTAGAATTTAAATATTAACTTGCCTGAAATCCCAGCACTAGAGAGGCTAAAGCAGGAGGACTGCTGAGTTTGGGGACCAATTTGGGCTACACAGAGAATAACAGGCCATCTAGTCGGTAGGACTATATAGCAAGATTCTGTCTCAAAAGAAAGACAATTAAATATTTGGCTGGCAAAATTTCTCAACCAAAGATAATAGCAAAGAAAGGAAAGATTTGACATATAATTAAGCATGGAAAGTCTCCAAAATCCATGACCTGTGCTTTGGGTTCTGCTGGGGTGTGTCCTGCACAGGGGAACTGCTGGCCCCTGAGCCTCCATGTGGCACCATAGGGATATAGAGGACCTTTAAGAGGAGGGGCTTAGTGAGAGGTCCTGAGCACAGCTCTTGGGAGGAGTCAATCTGGGGAGCAAGTCTCAAGGGAGGGCACTGATAGAAAAGCAAGACGTAACTAATTAGCCTCTACATGGCTTAGAAGTCGACGGCTATTTGAAAATAATGTCCTTAAAAATTAGGCATCAAGGGTTGCAGATGTTGGTCTGTGGCAGAGTACCTGGGTACCATGGTCCAGGCACAGGATTAGATCCTTATCAGCACACACACACGCCCAACAACAAACAACAACACTGACACTTTTAGGTTAACTTTTTATGGGCCTATAGATTGCAAGTATTGGTTCTAGAGTAGAAAACAAACTGAAAGCATCTTAAAAGAAGCAACACAAGCGTCTAAGTTTCTACCAAAAAAGGATATTTTAAAGTGTTGTGGAAGATAAGTATTGTTTTTAAAGAAAATCTCAATCCTTAAGATTTTACCAATAAAGACTCAGAAGCCAGATGCTGGGGTGAAAGCCTGCTGGCTCAGAGAGGCAGTGAAAAGCACCCCCTGACTTTCCTCCTCTGCCACTGTCTTAGAAGCCTCCCCTCTCTGCTACCATCTCAAACAAGTCTCCAAATCAAAGTCCCTCCTTTCTACTTCCTGTGCCTCTCTATCCATCCTCCTGACTCCCTCTTATTCTCTATGGTTTTTCTTAGTAATCTAAAGTTCACTCTCTGTCAACTGGTTGCTGGCTCTGCCTCTTGACTTCACTTAATCCTGTTTACAATATTCAAGCTGAAAACTCTTAGATTAAAAGTGTGTGTTAGGGTTGAGACACACCACAACTAGAAAAAGGTTTTTCCAGTAAATAACAAAATCTCAGGGTTCACAGTGTGATCAAATATCCTGCAACAGGGAACTACTCTTAGGTATTGCAGAGTATCACAGAAATGGATACTGTATCAGTTAGAGATCTTGAAAGAGTCAGACCCACAGGGCCCATGTATGTGTGCTCATGTGTGCTTATGCACACATACTCATTACAAAGACTTGGTTCATGATCACAGCAGCTAACAAGTTCTGTAACCAACAGTTGGTAAGCTAAAGACTAGGAAGTTGTGATGTCACCAGGCTTCAATTCGGAAATGACATGTTAGAGCATGAAGACAGCAAGAAACCCATCTTGTAGACTAACAGCAGCCAGATGAGTTCTTCAATGCTGGGGAGAAGTCAGCCTCTGAGATCTGCTCAGGCTCTCAGTACTGCACAGGGTTCATGCCCATCAGTCTACAATTCATATGCTCACTTCTAGAAACATCCCACAGACATTCTCCAAATAACGTCCAGGCAATTGTCCATCATTTGTGGTTAGTCAGACTGACTCATACAAATACCATACCAAATGCTGATTTGCTTTGTGTCTTGTTCACATATATAACATGCATCTTGTTCACATATATAAAATACTGTGTATTAACATCACTTCTGACTTGTCACAGTTTTATTTAAACTAGAATAGTTCCACATTTTTTACAGCTTATCACTGGGGAGCTCTTATTTAAGATAATAAAAACCTCCTTATGGACATTTTAAGGTATTTTAATCATGAAAATGTGTTTTTTATATTTCTCATATCTGTGTATATTTTGACTGATCATCTAAGAAATAATTTCCCAAATTAGCTTGATAATAGAGCAAAATTAATTTTTGTTGCTTTTTTTGCAAAATTAATTTTTACATAATTTGTAGGCACTAACAAGATCCAATCATGTTACATGTATGACACTCGGTTTAGAATGAACAGGGAGGTAAACCTTTATGCTCAGCAGATGCTCACAGACCGCGTAAGAGACTCCAATGCCTTCTTCTGTATTAGTGCCTCTGCCAAGCTCATCAATTAATATGAGTGACTTGTCATTAGCATTATGCAGAATATATGCTATCTGGAAGACATAATTTTAATACTATTCATTGTAACCAAGCCGATGCCAATCTCCTAAAAAAACAAACGAAATTGGTCTCTTTATTAGTACATCTATTTGAAATGTATTTTAATAGAGAAATCCTGCTGAGCTGAAAATAACACGTTGCTTTTCTTTCAGAAAATCTCATCACTAATAATTCCACCCAAATAACCCATATGTAAAGGCAGACATCTACATATGTATGAGACAACAAAACGATGTCATCCACAACACAGAGAAGCAAAGCAGTGAACTAAATGCTTAAATAAAGCACAAAGTGGTCATTTTCTTCTCCACAAATGACCAAGCACTATCATAAAATGTTGAAAACCAATTCAAAACTTATTTACTCCAAAACTTACTTAGATTTGCTAAAAACAGAACAAGATACTGAGAAAAATACACTGATTTAAATAATTTAAATCCATGACCAACAAACAATAAAGCTTAAATTGATAGAAATCTTTCTGGAGAATATCATCCTCTTTCTAAAAATACAGAATTCCACTTCGTCATATTATAGCATAGTAGCTTTTTATGAAACAAGGGATCTAGTCAAGAGACACACTTCCTGGTGGACAGTGGCACACAGCTATGATGACAGCACTTGGAAAGGCAGAGGCAGGTGGATTTCCGTGAGTTTGTAGCCAGTCTAGGAGGGTTATATATAGTGAAACCCTTTCTCAAAAATAAATTAACAATAAAATAAAACATATAACCTTCATGTAAGTAGAATATTGCTAGAATTCACACATGCATCCCATACACGCTATGCAATTATATGTTTATTTATCCATTTTCTATAACACATGCAGATACCAAATACAGATGTCCTCAGAACTCTGTTTACTTCCCTTAGCCTCAAACAGAGCTGGTGTTTGCTCATATCAGGGACAGAGGGGACAGACTTTGATGGGAAATGAGCATTCTCATTCTCCCTGTTTACAAAGCAAAGACAAGGAATCTTAAAGTCTTCTAACACAATGGTATTTAATAGTAAAACCCAGCCAAAGAAGAGCAGTCACTTCGATGTAAAGCAGCCACGGCCTTCTGAAAAGTCAGTTATTCCACACAGAAACATGTAAGCCCACATTAGCCCTCTAGAGCTGTACTCTCTGCCAAACACTGGCTTCCAGCCCCTAAAGACACACTAGGAAGCTGTCTTTGACTGCCCTCTGGCTCTCGGGATCTAAAGTGCACCAGCTACTCTAGATGCCAGGATACTTAAAATGCTTTTAATACAGGGGGAGTTTTGTTCAGCTACCTCTTTCATTTCTTTCATAAATGTTGATGAATTTGTTTCGATATCATCATCAGTGCTGATTCTCGTAAAGATCTGCTCAGCAATCCTAAAGGAGGCGTATTCTGCTGGAACGTACGAGCCTGCGAAATAAAAGGCAGAGTAACGGAAGTGTTTTAGGAAACCAGACGCTACCAACACTGTGCTTCAGCTCTGAGGGTGGGACCGCGTGGTGGGCAGAGTGATGTAGGTGGACTCACAGAGCACAAGCTGGCACTTAAGCTCCCCTTTCTCAGATGGGGAATGGACCTGTCGTACAAAGTTATTAGAAATCCAAATGGGATAGACAGTATTTGATCTGATGCTCAGCTACATCAGAAAGAGATCACTTTAAGCTTCATAAATGATGAGGTCATAGAAATAACTGATGAACAACATGCAAACGAGAAACCTTGAAGGCATGCATGTGAAGCTCATAAAAGAAATCTGAAGGAAATGTGTATGAGGGTCAAAGTGATAAAAACCACTGTAAGATACAAATTATGTGTCTGTGCAAACATGAAGAAATGTGTCAAAGCAGGAAAATAAAACATCTAACCTAAAACATGAGTTATGTCACCTATCCTTTAACATAATGTGACATGAAAATCACTCTCACATAAGATAAGCACATCAGAATGAAAAATGTATCTCACAGAGCCCTGTGTAGCTAAAAATGATGTAATGGGAGGAAAGCAAGCAAGGTTAGTGTAGGATCTAGGGCAGAAGAAGGATGGAGACGAGGGCCTGGCTGAGGAATGAGGACCACAAGGGAAGAAAGCAAACACCAGGTGACTGGTCTTAGACTGCAAGTGCTAACAGCACCAGCAGCCCGCTCTCGTCTCACAGGGCATTTTCCATCCTCACCTCTGACTGGCCAAGTGGCCCACAGAGAGGGGTGTGGGAATCAGGGTCACAGAGCTCTGAGGATGCAGCTCTTCCACACTACTGCATTTTTAAATTAGCTTAAAGGCAGAGAGTAGGAGCTGGAGAGAGATCAGTAGGTAGGAGCACATGTATGGAAACCTGAGTTTGAATGTCCTGCACCCATGTGCAAAGCTGGGAAACCCAGTGCCTGTAACCCCAGCACTAGGGAGCAAAGACAGGCAGATCTGGAAGCTCACTGGCTAGCCAGCCAAGTCAAAACAGTGAAGTCTGGTTCAGTGAGAGGCCTTATTTCAAGACAAAGAAGCAAAACATGATAGAGCATGACGTCCAACATCCCCCATCCTCTAGCTTTCCCATGTGGGCGTGTGGACCTGCACACATACATGCATGGAACACACACATCATCCATGGAGCACACACACACACACAGCAGGGATACAAAACTAGAGCAGGTTCTAATACTTTACAGCCATACAATAAATAGTGCTGAAAGTAAATAGTGAGGTGCTAAGGCTACAATTTAACAAGAAGTCACAAAATTAAATACAAACTACTCCTCCAATATGTAGGAGTGACTTGCTATGCTTCTGTCTTCTATAAAAGGTGCTAGCTTAGGGGAGGACCTGGAATCATACTGCCTGGGTATGAAACAGGGCGCTGCCTCTCAGAGGCTAAGATCCTTGACAAAGAACTCTCAGAGCTTTAGTTTATTCACCTATAATTTGGAGGCAACAATAATGCTCGTTATACTTGATGAGTATCAGTTATATAGAGAAGACATGCTTTAGGATAATACACACAGGGCAGAATAAAGTG
Source organism: Bramus lutescens (assembly GCA_001685075.1). Taxonomy (NCBI): domain Eukaryota; kingdom Metazoa; phylum Chordata; class Mammalia; order Rodentia; family Cricetidae; genus Bramus; species Bramus lutescens. Next base: position 143,304 of record LOEQ01005994.1, on the reverse strand, counting down.
CTCAGCACAGTGAACTCAGGATTAGCCACTGGAACAGGTACAGTAGCCTACAGCCAAGACCTGATCGTGGATGACTGGAGCCAGCATTTGTACTCTAACCGTCACTATTCAGACAATGAGCAAATATCCATCAAAGACCTACTCTATGTCCAATTTCTGCTGCTTGAGTGCTGGCCACACCAGACAGAATAGGTGAGTGATCTGCCTGCCAACTGAATTGCCCAACCCCTAGATTCTGTTCCCAGAGATCTATTCCACTGCCCATGCCCTCCAACTTCATCAGCCTCCCCAGGAACAGCACCCCCACCCCCACCCTGTGCCCAAACTCTGGAGGATTTCCACTACTCAGTGCAGGGAACACTAGTAAAAAGAACAGAGACCCCCTGCTGCCACCAAAGGTCAAGCCAGCCACCAGAAAGCCACCCCTCACTTGGACCGAAACTCCCTATTATATCAGAGACCATGTCACCAGATAGAAATCCAGGCCACAAAGACCAGAAGATCAAAGAGGAAACAGAAACCAAGGAAAAAAAATATCTATCCAACAAACATAAATTCAGAAATCAGCACCTAGACCTATAATCACCCCAAACCACCTAGATGCCAGTGTAAGAATAAAATCAAAAACAGCCAGGGCAATATGGCACCATTAGAGCCCAGCTATCCTACAACAGCAAAGCCTGAATATTTCAAAGCAGTGGAAACACAGGAAAACGAGCTTAAAAACAACTTTGTGAAGATGACAGAGGTCTTTAAAGAGGAAATGGAAAAAATCCCTTAAAGAAATTGAGGAAAAGAAAGCCAAAATATTGGAGGAAATCAATAAATCCCCAAAAGGAAACCAAGAGAAAACAAACAGGTAAAAGAAAATATTCAAGACCTGAAAATCAAAACAGAAACAATAAAAAAACCATAAACTAAGGAAATCTGGAAATGGAAAAAAATGGATATGCAAACAGGGACTTTAGACTCAAGAATCACCAACAGAATTCAAGAGAGGAAGAGAGAATCTCAGGTATTGAAGATATAACAGAAGAAATAGACCCATCAATCAAAGAAAATGCTAAATCTAAAAATCTCCTGACACAAAACAGCCAGGAAATCTGGGACACTATGAAAAGACCAAACCTAAGAATAATAGGAATGAAAGGAGAAGAATTCATGCTCAAAAATCCAGAAAATATATTTAACAAAATCATAGAAGAAAATTTTCCTAACCTAAAGAAGGACATGCCTATACGGTATAATAAGCTTACAGAAAACTAAAAAGATTGAATACGAAAACAAAGTCCCCACATCACATAATAATCAAAACACTAAAGATACAGAAGAAAGAAAGAATATTAAAAGCTGCAAGGGAAAAAGCCAAGCAACATATAAAGACAGATCTATTAGAATTACACCCAGCTTCTTAACAGAGACACTAAAAGCCAGAAGGGCCTGGACAGACAAATTGCATACCCTAAGAGACCAAGGAAGCCAGCCCAGATTACTATATCTAGCAAAACTTTCAATCACCATAGTTAGAGAAAACAATATATTTCATGACAAAGTCAAATTTAAAAACACCTATCCACAAATCCAGCCCTACAGAAAGTACTAGAAGGAAAACTTCAACCCAAGGAGGTTAACTACACCCACAAAAACACAGGAATAAATAATCTCACACCAGCAAAATTCAAAGAAAGGACACACATACACACACACATCATTACCACCACCACCACCACCATCAATCACAACAATAAAATGACAGGAATTAACAATTATTGATCATTAATATTTCTCAATATCAATGGATTCAATTCCCCAATAAAAAGACACATGCTAACCAAATGGATATGAAAACAGGATGCACCCTTCTGTTGCATACTACAAACACACCTCAACATCAAAGATAGTCATTACCTCACAGTAAACAGTCAGAAAAAGATTTTCCAAGCAGATGGACCTAAGAAGCAAGCTGATGCAGCTGTTCTAATGTCTAACAAATAGACTTCAAACCAAAATTAACCACAAGAGATGGAGGACCATTTCATCCTCATCAAAGAAAAAATCCACCAAGATGACATTTCAATTCTTAACATCTACGCCCCAAAAGCAAGGGCACACACATTTGTGAAAATATATTACTGAAACTTAAATCACACATTAAACCTTACACATTATTTGTGGGAGACTTCAATACCCGAATCTCACCAATGGACAGGTCATCAAGACAAAACTAAACAGAGAAACAATGGAGCTTACAGACATTATGAATCAAATGGACATAATATATCTACAAAACATTTCACCCAAAGACAAAAGAATATACCTTCTCAGTACCTCATGGAACATTCTCCAAAATTAACCACATAATTAGTCACAAAGCAAGTCTCAACAGATACAAGAAAACTGAAATAACCCTCTGTAACCTATCAGACCATCATGGATTTAAGCTGGATATCAGCAACTATAGAAACAGCAGAAAGCCTACAAACTCGTGGAAACTGAACAGTTCCCTACTGAATGACTACTCAGTCAAGGCAGAAATAAGAAAGAAATTAAAGACTTCCTAGAATTCACTGAAAAAGAACATGAATGTACAACCTACCCAAACTCATGGGACACAATGAAAGTTCACAGCACAAGTGTCTACATAAAGAAAGTGGAAAAAGCTCACACTAAGAACTGGACAGCACACCTGGAAGCTCTAGAACAAAAAGCAGACTCACCCGGGGAGAAGACGACAGGAAGTAATCAAATGGAGGGCTGAAATAAATAAAATAGAAACAAAGAAAACCATACAAAGAATCAATGAAACAAAGAGTTAGTTCTTTGAGAAAATCAATAAAATAGACAAACCCTTATCCAAACTAACTAAAAGGCAGAGAGAGAATATCTAAATTAACAAAATCAGAAACAAAAAGGTCCTAACAATGGATACTGAGGAAATCAAAAGAATCATTAGATCATACTTCAAAAACCTGTACTCCAAAACATTGGAAATCTAAATGAAATAGATAATTTCATCAATATATACTACCTACCAAAGTTAAATCAAGATCAGAAAAACAATTTAAATACACCTATAATACCCAAAGGAAATAGAAGCAGTCATTAAAAGTCTCCCAAACAAAAAGAAAAGCCAAGGTTCTGACAGTTTTAGCACAGACTTCTACAAGACTTTCAAAGAAGAGCTAATACCAACACTTCTCAAATTATTCCACAAAATAGGAGCAGAAGGAACATTGCCAAATTCATGTTATGAGGCCACAGTCACCCTGATACCCAAACCACACAAAAGACTCAACAAAAAAGGGAATTACAGACCAATTTTCCTCATGTTCATTGATGCAAAATACTCAATAAAAGCTGGGCAATGGCAGCATATGCCTTTAATCCCAGCACTTGGGAGGCAGAGGCAGGCAGATTTCTGTGA